>JABJVR010002920.1:0-16620 GCA_025773905.1 Chitala chitala | reverse complement strand
GAGTAAAAACATTCAGTAAAAAAAAAAAAAAAAAAAAAAAAACACCGCAAAAAAAAAAAAACGCAAACGCTAACAAAAAAAAATATTAAGCCAACGTGATAAATTGTTAATGATCATCTTCGCCGAGTTTATGGTAAATCTGGACAGTTCAGCTCGCTAGTCTGTAAACAGACCGCGCGGCGGGGCTTCTCCCCCGGACCACAAACCCATTCGGTCGGCTCACCTTCTGGTACTCCGAGTCCTCTGGCCGAAAATCGGCACTAACTTGCTCGAACTGCAGGTTGAAATGGGGCAGTCGATGAAGTAGGTTCACCCACCAAGGAGGCGAGTAATTCACCGCGGCTGCCGCCATAGTGAGACGGTGTGATGAGTGTCGCCGTGAACGCGCCGACAGCGCGCCGCTGATGCGCGCCGCGAGCCCACGAACCCCGACCCTCCTGCTCTATTAAACTGGGAAATTATACCCAACGCTTCTGGCCTTCAGTGTGCAAAGAAGAGAATGTAGAAAAAGGAAGAACCCGAGGTAGCTTGTCTCGTTATTTTGCCATGCAGCGCGACAAGGCTGGAGTTTGACAACACTGCTCTGCTCGCATGAGTAAACTAAGCGCGACAGTAATGACAAAAGCCGAGTGTGTGTCCTGTATCTGCTCATAAACAGCCTCTAGTGAAGGAGTGGGGAAGTGTGTCTCGCCCTTTCCGATTTCTCAGCAGGCACGTTAAAGAGGTCTAGCACCACCTATTCCGTCTTTGAAATAATCTGAGGGATCGGCTATTTATTTTCGGGGAAAAAAATTAATATATTATTTAACTGATCTTGTGTTTTTTTTTTTCTCCACGTGTAGTAAACTTGTATTAACCCGCCTCACTTGTACTATAACATAGACTGCGTTTATTTGTGTCCTGTATTACTGAAGTTGTTACCAAAATGCTAACACGTTAGTGTATTACTTTAACCGCACACCCCCAGTCATATGAAAACGAAACCGAAAAATCAGCTACACCAGATACGAAAATAACACTATGTAAAAACCAACTGATATACTGCGGGCGTTCATCGTATTTTTTCCTTCATTAGACGACTTCTCCTTTATAATGCCAATTTGTCTAAGCGCTCGGGTTTACTGCAGTTCCACTGAATCTTTTCATTTACATTTCACAGTCCATAAGTACGTTTTCGTCGTCTTGAACAATGCATTAGCTCCTTGAGTAAGGCGAAACGATCCTTGTACCGATTGGAATAACGTGCTGACACCCAGCAGCTGCTTTGTATAGACTTTCTAATGAACGAAGAAAGGACCGGTGTAGGAGCGATTGAATAGCACGACATCTAATGGCATAAAGTGGAAATTACATATTTAAAACCTGCATGTGGTATTCCGTCCATATGCAGTTGTGCAAGTGGATGCTGTTTTAGAATTTTACATTCGAGACGCCGAAGCGAAACGAAGAAAGCAGAATGCTTAAAATATTTTAAAAACAGATGAATGGTAACTAAGATTTATAGCCCGTTTGTCTTAAAAATCAAAACTAGAATTTCCTTCATATTTATTTCTTTCGCCATGTAACAAAGCCTCACATGCGGTAGTTCCACGATTACGAGAAAACAAAAATAGTGATGAAATGTATATAAATAGTAATACATAATTCCGTTGTAATCTGTCGTTCCATGCGATGCATTACATTATTGTGAATATGACATACTGTCCAAAATGTATGGATCATTATAATTAGTGTGTAAGAGTTGATTTTCTTTTTTATCATGCTACCTTCGTGCATATTAGGTACCATTTACATTTACAACCTAGTATTATTTCCCTTTGTTTGCAGAAGCTGCATTGATGTATACATTGTTACTGGACAATACTATACACAATAACAGTTAGTTGTAACCGCCTGCTGACACATTTGGATAAGCAGTTTGCACGTGATTATCCAAATGAGCGTCACGGTGTCAGCAGGCACGCAATAACAGCAACAATGTGAATAACGCACTAATGAAGGAATGAATTAACGAATAGATAAGTAAAGCTTCAAGATATTTTGTGAGTAGATAATTATGCTGCAGCACACTGAATATTTTTTACAGCAAGACAGTTTTAACACACGCACACACACACAAAACACTTCCCAGCTGAAGGAGTTATTTTTGGGCTCATGGGAGTGACCATGCTGATTTTAACATATATTCTTGCCTTAAAACAGGTATAAACACTAAAGAATTTAAATTACTTGTCAATATATAGAAAATTCATTTTAATAGCATGCTATGTCTTTTCTTATATTAAAATAAATTTTAGATTTTATCATAATACAATATTACAGAAAACATTAATGTCATTTAAAATTTGTAACACTGGCAGGTTAATAATAATAATAATAATAATAATAATACATTTTATTTATAATGCACTTTACATTACTTTACAGGTTAACATGTTCTCAGTATTTTAGGAAAACATAAGTCACATGTCAAATAATATGAAAGGCAGAACTAACATCAATTGCTTTTATTACTAATATAGTTATTATTTTGAAGATAATACCATAGGATGCTCCTGACATACAATCTAGGGGAAAAGAGGTCAAACACCAATGATAATGTCACGTCCTGCACATGTGATGACACATCTTGACCACTAGGTGGCGCTATGTTCCTCTTCTCCGCACATTCCTTTACACTTGGGGTTTCAAGTGGCCCAGATCTAATTCAAGTGGCCCAAATCTGATATATATAATTTGTAGGAAACAAAATTTATGTGCGACCAATGTACATATATATATTTTTTAACATTGATAACATGGAAACTGGGGTTTCGCCACCCCCATTTGGATCATGTAATGGGAAATTTATTAGAAAACGTTGTATCAGTGTTCTGTTGCCCCACATTGTAAAAAAATAACCACCTAGTTCAACTTAACAACTTAAGTTCATTCGCTGCCTTAACATGTCAAGTAAAATCAATGCAAATCAAAGTATGAAATATTGCTAGTTAAAACTGATTGCAGGCTTGACTATCTGTAATGTTAGGTCAAGGCCATACATCTTAAAAAGAGATGAACATATTTTATACAATATTTTGGTTACAGTAATTTACACAACTCAAGATGATATTTTTTTTTCAGAATTAGTTTTTTTTCTATTATTAAATTAACAAAACTCTATATTCTGAGGGTTTAATCTACCATGAACATTACAGATCTATTTTGTAAATGCATAATTTTCGTAAAATAAATTAAGTATTATAAAAGCATCAATGTATGGGGGGGGGGGGGAGGCAACTGGTTAGTCCGGTTTCAACAACGATGGTGACTGGCACTAGTAAGCAAGCTAGCTATCTTTACCGATTAAGCTCTACCACGTGCGTCAGATAACCTTACCTAGCATTATTTAATGTTTGTGTAATAAAGGCGACTTTACTACTACATTTTGTTAAACCGCAAATATCTGGCTAGTTATCCTCAGATTGTTGGCTAGGTACTTTCTTAGACAAACTGAGTTGAACTAACGTCTCTGGTTGAACTCAGAGAACTTGCATCTTATACACCCTATATTCACACGACAGCAATTAATATTTACATATTGGGTTGGTGAAACTACGTTGAGGTATGTTAGGGCTCACTGCACTTCCTACAGATGAGAGATTCGATTATGAAGTCTTTTCCCCAACCGTCAGTTTTATTGCCCAAAACTGACGCTAGTTTTGATAAAACGTAAACGTTTTACATTATAACACAAAGTGCCGCTTTGGTCTTAAAACCCAAAAACGTTCGCATTAAAACACGAACTTTTGATATTTCGTTAAAACAAACTGTGTTACGTTAAAACGTAAAAGTTTGTCGTTATAACACAAAAATATCACGTAAAATGCTACAAGGTTTGCGTTATAACGAGAAACGTTTTATGTTAAAACACAAAACTGATCATATTTTACTTTTTACATGGTGGCAGTAATACCCAACAAATACAAAACGTTCGAATAACGTTAGATACACGTTCCTAACGTTCCCTAAACGTTTAGCTAACGTTATTCGAACGTTTTTTGTTTGCTGGGTACTAGTCCTGAAGTGAAGCAAACCCTATTGTGAAACATGACACTTCGCAGTAACGCAGCACGGGTGTGGCTTAGAACACAAATATGTCCTGCTCCCTCCCATGTGCGTTCCCTCCTCTCACAGACTGCTCTGCACTTTGTGTGATAGAACCTGCCTTGCAAGGAATAAAGCTCTGAGAGACAAATACTGCCTTCAGAATCTTTATTTCAAATCTCACCAACATAAAATTTCCACAACAAGTTTGGTGTCAGGGGTGGTATCCCTTGCGTGATTCGTTTGGAGCCCGGAACGGACAGGGACTGATTGTCCTGAATATAAAAGAGTTAAGCCTCCAACCTCAATCAAGTTCTGAGACGGGAGGACTGGCCGTCGGGGCTCCGGACCATCACCACTGGGATCACCGGTATAGTCCGACAAGTTGATATATGGTGAGATTTGAAATAATTTATTTTACTAAAAATTATAGGGGACTAAGGTCCATTGGCAGAACGATTTAATTAATCTTAGGGACGGATATACGTTTCATTGAATAGTCTTTTGGTAATGGAAAAAAGTTCTGGGAACTCAACATAACTGAACAGAGCATAGTAATTACGGTATTCTGTAAATGTGAGAAGTCCTGGGAATTTATAATAATTTGTATTTTTAAATTTGTTTTCAGTTGATTTTTACTCTGGTTGTAGCAAATTTGAACCACTAGATTCGCAGTGACGATCGCGTCTTAAAGAGTCCCAAGAAAATGGGAAACAATAAAAGTAAATTCAGTCCTTCGCATGGACCAAGCATAAATTTTATGAGAAGGAAGTATGGCCTATGGAGTATTGAACCTGTGTCACATTGGATAAAAAAACATGATTTTCCCAAAGATGGTACATTTAGTGTTAAAAACTTAACTGTACTTGAAAGTCAATTGAAAGACAAAGAACGTGAATTAAGAAAAAAAAGGAAGGTGAAAACAACAGATTTGGAGTTTATAGACCATCAAAGAAAAGCATTAGGTGCATGGAAGGAAGAAGCAGAACGCAGAGAAAGAGTACAAATGTCAAAAGCGATGCCATTTCATAAAAATACAGAGACTTGGTCTGACTTTAGAACAGACAAATCTGCTCAGAAATGTACCTCTCTGTGCCCTGCAGTTTCTGAGTGTGCCACGGTGGATCCCGACCTCAATGCCTGTCCTCTGACTGCACCACCACTATCACCGCCACCATGTAATGAACCCCATAACAAACCTGATCAAGGTATATCTGGACCTGGTCTTCTGCAATCACCTCCTTCTGTCAGCCTGAATCGACAGCCCGAGGACGACAGGGATGACTCTATCGTTAGCTCCATCGCTCCCTGCACGACCCGACAGTGCGCTCCATTCCAACCCATTTCGATCTTGGAGCCCGAGGACAACAGGGATGACTCTATCGTTAGCTCCATCGCTCCCTGCACGACCCGACAGTGCACTTCATTCCAACCCATTTCGATCTTGGAATCTGTCTCATCTGTCCAACAGATACCCATAGTTCAAGTGTCTTGTCCCATAGGTCCAATACTGGTACACCGACTGTTGTTACAGGCAGACATGAGAGAAGCCATGACCCAACTGTCAAGCCCAAGGGACTCTGGTCCGAAGTTCGCAGACGATCTGCTCATTTTCTGCCAGGTGTTTAGACCCACTATTACTGAACTCAAACATCTACTGATTCTCAAAATAGGGCTCATGGACTGGCACAAAATAGCTGCAAGGTTTCCACGAGACGATCACCTGCAGGTGCAGGTTGACTGGGACAGGGCAGACAATGCAGTGTACAGGAATTCCATAACAGCCCTGTGTACTGCAATTAGGGAGGCTTTCCCACCAAAAACAGATTACTCTCTTATTAGTGCATGTAAACAAAAACAAGATGAGTATGTCCAAGATTACTACGCTCGTCTGATCACTGTCTTTAATGCCAACAGTGGCATTCAACAGCCAGAAAAACTGGGAAATACACTTGGACTTTGGGAAGTATCTATGCGCAATAGTTTTCTCAATGGACTCCGTCCAGAACTCTCAGAAGCGGTACAGGCATCTTGCATTGAATATCGCAATGCCCGCTTAAAGACAATCTGCTGCCATGCTGTACATGCTGAAGAACAGCACATCCAACAGCGTCTGAAACGGGAGGAGCAGCGGTCCCGTGAGTTACACAGGGCCGCTTTAGCCTCCTATAAAGCCATGCAGACCCAAGCCATGGGACAAGGGCGTGACGGTGGCCGAACTCATCGTGGTTGGGGTAAAAAGTTCATGTTTTGCTATGTTTGCCTGTAAATGAATAGGCCTAATTGAACAATGGAATGTCTGAATGCTTGTAATGAAGATT
Source organism: Chitala chitala (assembly GCA_025773905.1). NCBI lineage: Eukaryota > Metazoa > Chordata > Actinopteri > Osteoglossiformes > Notopteridae > Chitala > Chitala chitala. The sequence goes on along the minus strand of JABJVR010002920.1, from coordinate 10,213 downwards.
TTCCTTTATAAAACCAGGTGATCTTTGGTCTGCTTAGAAATTAAGTAAATGTTTTTAGTTCAATGCGGCAAAGATCAATTCATGACCAGCTTAGCTTCAGTTCCTGTTTGTGATTGTGGAGAGGTGACGCACTGCAGATGCAAAGATGGGTGCAAACAAAAATGTCAGAGTGGAACATCTGGTGGTTTCAGGAGGGGCAGCCCTCGTCAACGTACTTTTCTGTAAAAATAACGGTGTGACAGTAGAGCTCGGGGCTCTGCAGCATCAGAAAACGTTTTTTGTGCAGAGCCTCTTTGTGCAAAGATATCCATTAATAAAGCTTTTAAATCATAACTGTCTTATCTCCAGAAGATTTCCACACCAGTTGGCACCCAACAGGCACGGGAAGACGTGGAGGAAGAGGAAGATGCTCCAGATATGATCCTGATCTCTGTTTCAACTGCCATCAATATGGACATTGGGCAAGAAATTGCCCTACCTAGTTCAGCAATGTACTGTCCTTATCACAAGCAAACTGAGAAAATGAGGAGACGGTAGAGGGGGGAGCATCTGTCTGGCCACGCAGCAAACTCTGAGGAGAAGGGAGGTGACTCACACTCGACACACACCAACTGCATTGCTGACACTGCATATCAGCAATGAAGACCTGCTTGCTTGCATACACAGTGCTATAAAACATATTACATGAACATCAAAACCTCTCACAGGCACATACCGGTATGTGAAGTATTTAGGTGATCCTTCTCAGAAAGTGCTACAATACGCTGTTATCTGCTCAGGCAGCCCCATTACATTCCTTGTTGATTAAGGTGCCACACATTCAGTTGTGAAAAAAGGGGAGTTCCAGACCTCTCCAGAAATTAGTGAGAATTATGTCCACTATGTTGGTGCATCTGGAGAAATAAACACACGCACCCATTGTACCCAGGGGCAGACTGGCAGCAAAAATCAGCTCGGGCATTTGCCAAACAGCCCCAATTTGACGCATTAAATTGAAATTGTCACGGGAAGTTTATCAATATTAGAAACATTAGTAATAATATTTTAAATACAATATGTGTAATTGTGTAAAGTTCATATTTGTCTAATATGTAAAATGATGGAGCATATTTTCTGTTTTTTGTTTGTTTTTTATTTGTGTGTGCAGAAAGTTAAAAAAAAAAAGATGGATTAATGTAATCGGCTGATTACATCCCATTTGACTGATTTTATCAGAAATTTTTGAATTGTAGCATATTTACAAATCTGTTCTAACAGAACTGCAGACTATATTCACAGTTATATATTCGCAATATTATATTCACAATAAACTAGTTTCAGGGCTGGCTGGTTGCCCTTGGTTTTCTCAAAAACAAATGAATGTCAATGAATAATTAAACAGTAAAATTCAATATATATTTTGCCTACATTGTATAGCATACAGTTTAAATGATTAAAAATGTATATTGTTTGGAGAAAATTCTGGAGTATGCTGCTGTTTTTCCACAAAGGTGTGCATACTTTCTAATGCAAAGTATTGTTTAAAAACGACGGCGGCGCAGCAGTGCACTTCTTTCTGCTATCTGGTCTGTCATGGTATCATTGTCCAGGGCCATCAAGATTTACTTCTCAGTTGTCTTCAGCATAAAAGCCATCAGATTGGCCTGAGACATGGTGCTTCAGTCTATACGTGATTAACTTCATTGTGGAAAAGCTCCTTTCACAAGCAACTTGAGTGACTGACAGAGTAAGGAGAAATTTGTATGCCAGTCCAAGGACATTGCATGCGTCGGTCAACAGGTTGTATCAGGTTAGAATGTGAAAAAAAAAAACATTTCACTTTTTCTTGAGACCAGACAGTTATAATTTAAAATGCTTTATTTAGGGATATCTTTGTGCAAAGAGGCTCCAAACAGAAACAGAAAAACCGTATAATGCTGTGGAGCCCCAACTACAAGCTCATCAAGTTATTTATAGTTGTACATCAGCAGCAATTTCACCCATCCCTCCCCAGAAGATCCTGTCCAGCTTCAAAGAAACACAAGACAAATAACTAAAGCAAGACCTTCTTAAGAAAGGTTATCAGTTGCTTGATTGCCTGTCTGGATTTTAGGTAAGGAAGGTGAAGGCATCCTGTTGTTTATCACCTAATCTAAATAGCACATTCCTTATACATCAAAGGATTGACACAGAACACTCTAAAGGGTCATACATTCTTTTTTTCCCATCACACTGGTCTGTTACCTTCTGAACACACTTGAAATCCCTTGCATGCTTCCCAAGGCTTTCTTGAGTCCCCTTTACCAGCCGTTGAGCCATGAGGCTGTCCATGCCTTTTGTTTGCAGGTATTTGTTAAGAGTTCAGTAAGCTTTCAATATATATCTTACTGGCTCTTTGTTAGAAAAAAAATAAGTGTTAAGCCTTTTGTGAATTAATATTCTTAGTATTGAAATGGCTCAGTGCTGCACAAATGTTATTGAACCTGATGCCTGTGCTTGCAGAATATACGGCCTTGAGGCTTATCTGCCCAAGCAGCTCCTGTGTGAACGCCCCCCCCCCTTCTTGCACACAAAAACCAGCACAACCATCTGTATAAACTATGTGTAATTATTTTAACTCTGAGAGTCACTTGGCTGATTCTGAGGACTCTCCCTCATATGAGCATTAAACATTGTCTTGCTTGAACCATCTCCATTGGTGTCCTGAGACTTATTGAAGATAGAGAAATTTTCCTAACACTCTTAAAAAGTATGCATCAGTGCTTTGTCTGTGTGCAACACTTCATTCATGCGTCTCAGTTCTCAGATAAATATGACACCAAGTGTTCATGCCACACTAAACAAACGCACTGATGTATGAAGGTTTGGCAAATGTTAAACATGCAGAACAGTACAGTGAGGGACTCAGGGACTCTCTACACGGGACTCTCTACATGGGTCAATCATTTGCGAACTGATCCATCCTTGCTGTGAAACGTTTTGTGAAAATTAATTGATCTTGGAATATCTTGGTTTGAATGGAAATTAAAAACATGTCCATCGCTTTTGACTGAGTGCAAAAATTAAACCTTCTCTTTGCCGTCCCATATCCTCTGTCTTCCATGACTGTTTTCTCTGTGGTAGGCTGTCAATAAAACCTCTCCTTTTCATGGCATTTTGACTCTGCAGATGAATTTTTAAAATAAGCAGTATTTACAGCAGGTAAAATAAATATTGAACACGTCACCATTTTTCTCAGTAAATATATTTCTAAAGGTGGTATTGACGTGAAATTTTCACCAGATGTTGGTAACAACCCATGCAATCCACACATACAAAGAAACCAAACTGTAGATGTCCAGAAATTAAATTTTGTGTAATAATGTGAATCTTCAGTCTGGAGAAGGTTCCTGTCCTGTGGAAGACCTCCTGTGTGGTTCCAGTTCCTAAGACTGCATACGCTAAGGAGCCAAACCACTACAGACCTGTTACCCTGACCTCCCACCTGAGGCTCATGCTCAGCCACCTTCACTCTGTGGTAAACACAGCAATGGACCTGCTGCAGTTTGCCTACAGGCCAAACATCGCAGTGGGCGATGCTGTCATCTACCTGTTGTACCGGGCGCTGACTCACCTGGAGACTGTCAGAACCACTGTGAGAGTCATGTCACGATGTTAGCCAAACTGATATCCATTATGAACAATACCTCTCACCCGCTGCATCAGACAGTGGAGGCCTTATGCAGCACCTTCATCGCACGACTGACAAACCTACATGTTGGAGGGAGCGCTACCACAGATCTTTCATTCCCACCATAGTAAGACTGTACAACTCACCAGTTTAGCCAAATTCCTTTACTCACTACTTGTAAATACCCCTGGCTGTGTTTTTATTTATTAGTAACTGTTTTTGTACATACATTCGTGTATTGTACTTGTACTTATTTTTTGTAAATACTCAGAAAACGCTTTTTGCACTTACACTGCTTTCATGTGAGCTGCTTAACAAGTGAATTTCCCCACTGTGGGATCAATAAAGTTGTTCTAATGTAAGTTAATAAAAGCCGGCTTTGTTATTTATGTTTCGCTATCTGCCGTGTGGTTTTTCTGTAACTTACATTTTACAGTTATTCATTTGGCAGATGCTTTTATTCAAAACGACTTACGTTTCACATATGGGTTATATTGAGCTGGCGAACTTCTCAATTACCAGGCACTCCTTCAGACATCCAGGCCTGTGTGGAATGCAAGGGACAGTGTGTTGTTTCATCATAACTATGGCTATAATAGCCATCCCAATTCTGTGGTCAGAAAAGCTTCTGATCAAGTCAGCCCACAATCAGTCCTGATACACATCATCAAACTAAGTGCATCATAATCTGAAGTCTGAACGTGTTATTGGCAAACCTACATTAACTCCAAATAGAATTTAACCTATTGATAATAGATGATCTGTCAGTGTGAGCTGTCAGCGAGGGCGGCCTCGATGTCTGAGACACCTACTGGGCATGCGGGGGCAACTATTTGTGCAATTTTTTGAACAAAAGCTGGAACAGACTGCGTGTGTGCATGATGCTTATTGTGCCGTTCCAGATGGCCTCCATTCCTGAAACGGCCTTGGGACCCAAATCAACACATCAACACAAACAAGACGCTCCCTTCGGTAGTTTTAATCAGGACCAAGTATACATAGACACAGTCAGCGTCCCACGAAGCCAGATGGAGTCAAGGCCCAAAGCCAGATAACTGCTAGCTTCAAGTTCATCATGTGCTGGTGGTGTACTATCAACAACAACGTGGACTGGATTCATTACATTTATTATAACCAACAATGCTTTATCACAAAGCAACTCTCTGCAATGTCGTCAATAGCCTGGCAGAACAGGATGACCTTGGATATGTTGCTGGCCAAAAAAGGGAGGCATATGTCAGATGTTTGGAGGCTTTTGTTGTACCTTCATACAAAATAACACAGCCCAAGATGGTTCTGTCACACAAGCACTCTCCTAAATGAAATCACAATACACCTTGTTTGCTTTACCCTAGGAATGATTGTGTTCCACTAAAGCAGCCACCATTATGCACCCTTGACAGCTTGGATTGAATCTGTTTAAGAAATTTCCGAGTCTGATGTATTGTGTGATGGTTGTATATTACCGAGTGATTAATCAATAATCAAAAGGGAGGAGTCAGTCAGTCAGCCATCTTCTAAACTGCTTATCCTGTTAAGGATCACGGGGAAGCCTGGAGCCCATCCCAGAACACATAGGGCGCAGGGCAGGGGACACCCAGGGCGGGATGCCAACCCACCACAGGGCAAACACACACACTATAGGCAATTTGGAGACACCAATCAAGCTAACATGCATATCTGTGGACTGTGGGAGGAAACCAGAGAACCCGGAGAAAACCCACCAAGCACAGGGAGAACATGCAAACTCCATGCTCACAGACCCAAAACGGCCGAGGGGTGCAAGGTGACAGTGCTAACCACCACGTCACCATGCCACCAAAAGGGAGGAGTGTAATGGGAAATTTATTAGAAAATTATCAGTGTTTTGCCAACAAGTGTTCTGTTGGCACTGTCAGGAAAATGTTTTCTTCTCTAAGTATCTGACAAATATATAAGTACAAAATGTACAAAATTATACAACTTCAACAAAAACTCAATAATACACTGCACGCCAGACTTCGAGGTAAGAGAGACTTTTAATGCTCGAGGGAGACAAATTCATCAGCCACACAGAGTGCATCAGAACAATCTCAAAGTCTTAGCTACAGACATGCCATATATATATATACTAAGCAGCTGTAGTTGGCTCTACAAAGTACTGACTTTAGGGGAGGTGAATAGTTATGCACGCTGAAGTTTTCTGTTATTTTGTCCTAGTTGTTGTTTGCTTCACAATTAAAAAAAAAAAAATCACATCTTCAAAGTTGTAGGCATGTTCTGTAAATGAAATGATGCAAAACTTCAAACAATCCATTTTAATTCCAGGTTGTGAGGCAACAAAACATGGAAAATGCCTACGTTACTATGAATACTTTTGCAAGACACTGTAACTAAGCCTTAGACAGTTAGAGGAGGGGGTTTCATTAGTAAATAGCTTTACAGCACACTTCAGTCCGTTTCTGTCATTTTTATCATTTAGACAAAAAGGGGAGGTTCCTAGGGAGGGTTCATGCAAACGAACATGCAACACAATTAGAAATTCCATTTTGTTGTGCTGTGTACATCATCCATTCAAACCACTCATTCCGATCAGTATACCCAGTTTCAATAGCTATAGATGTCATTACACCTGGATTTTCTTCACTTTTCATTATTATTGCCTCATCAAGGTAGATGTGGTAGTGAGGTAGGTAGGGCATTTTTAGCAGGTAGGGGTTTAACTAGTGGTGCAGGTTGTAACACACAAAAATACACTAGCCCCATTGGATCTCCTCCATATACATCCACTCTCAACACCATATCCCAACAATTCAGTTTGTCTCCTGCGAGATCTTTGTGACCAAATGTGACATCTTTGTGTTTCCTTCCCACTTCAGTGAAGACCAGTTTTTTCTTCTTCACAACCTTAATTAGGACCCAGGTGCCAGGCTGTGCAATGCACTGCACACCATCGACAACCTCCAAAGAAATATCATAGTTCACATTCAAAATTTCCTTGTGTGCCAACAACTTTCTCATGTACATTGCCATAGCATCCTGTACTACGTCATCATGTCGTTTGTGCACAAGTATTATAGGAAAATGTGGTAGCAGATAAGGTTACCCATAAACAATTTCAAATGGGACTAACCCTTTTTCACCAGTAGGTGTTATTCTCATATTCAATTCCACTAAAGGAAGGCAGTACACCCAGTTCTTGCCTGTTTCTTACATTGTTTTTCTCAGCTTAAGTTTAATTGTTCCATTAAATCTCTCTACGAGTACTGCTGACTGTGGATGGTACGCACAATGATGTTTTAACTCAATCTCAAAGATTTTTCCAATTTGTTCAGTCACACTGTTCACAAAATGTGTGCCATTTTCACTGTATATTTTTTCTGGTATCCCGAACCTCGGGTTGACACCCGTCACCAGCGCTTTGGCTACAGTGAGTGCATCTGGGTGTGCACAGGGAAACAGTTCAACCCATTTTGAAAACTATGATTACTAAACAATACTTTTTTCCTTCACACTTATTCAGTTCAATAAAGTCCATACAGATGTGCTGAAATGGAAAGTCAGGTTTTGGAAACTGTCCCCTTTTAGGTCTCAATCCGCCCTGTGGATTGTGCTTTGCACATACCAAGCATTCTCTGCAAAACTGCCGGGCAAAGTTTGAAAAGCCAAATACCTCAAAAATTTTTACTAACCCCTCAACAATCCCTCCTGTTGACACGTGATAAAGGCCATATGTCACAAAGGCAGCACGTCTGTATAAGGAGTGAGGGAGGACTGGCTTCCCAGTGGGGCCCAGCATGAGGCCCGTAGCGTCGGGAAGACGGCCGTGTGTGGCCCAAAGGGCACGTTCTGTAGATGGGGCTGCATTCTGCATGCATGTCTGAGAGAACAGAGAAGTCAATAAAAGAGGGAGGGAGGTAGGTAGGGGAGACAGTGAAAAGGGAGGACTGGGGAATTTGAGCTACGGCCTTCCCAAGAGAGACAGGGTCAGTAGCAGAAGTGTGAGCTGCATACTTGCAAATGGCAAGGGCTCTGGGTATCATAATAGCATCTAACAAATCCAAAATTAATTGTTTATATGATTAATTGATTTACCAGTGGATTTATCATTCTCCCCTGTTTTTCCATTGCTGAGCAAAAACATAAACAGTTGAAAAAGCATACTGGCTGTCAGTGTAGACAGTAAGTACATTGCCTTTTGCAAACTTGCACGCTTCAGTGAGAGCAATCAGTTCGGCGGCTTGTGCTGAAAGGTGGGGAGGAAACTAGCGTGGTGTGTGTGATGTACAACTGCAAAACCAGCTGCATTAGTTCAGTCCAGATTCTTCCTGCAAGAGCCGTCTACAAAGTGGGTCAGATCAGAGTTAGGAAATGGGGTGTCTTTTAAATCCGGACGAGGGAGGACAGCCTCTGATGTACTTGTCACGTTCGCAGAACTTAGGCACAGAGGAGATGGGCGAGTCTAAGGTGCAAAAGGGGTTTTTAATACAATAAGGTAACCCAAAGGCACATCAAATAACTGGGTTCACAGATATCAGAATCAACAGGGCCAGGATCAACAAAGACCAGCACTTCAAGGAACATAACATTAACAACTGACAAAGGGCTTGGGGTACAGAGGGCAATATATATAAGACACAACAGGTACAAACACATGCAGGAATTAACTAGGGAAATACACAGGGCTGGCAACATATAACGAAGGGTAAGTATGTAGGTGACACACATGAGGAACGGCGATATCTAGTGGATACACAAGGTATGAGATGTGGGATGTGACAGTACTCTGTAAGCAATCATGAGGCTCTCCCTCCTCCGATGTGGGGAGAAGGGTAGCAGGGTTAAGAGTGGTATAACACTGAATTGTGAGATGTGGTTGTGAGAGTAAAAGAGTCATACAAGATAGTTGACGAGACGGGGACAGAAAGTACAGTTTTTCCTGGAGTAGTAAGACTGAAACGGCGTGTGGTACTAGAAGAGTAAGCGAGTGAAATAAAACAATTGCTGCAGACGCTTGTATTGCTTGAGCAGCAGCTACAACTGCCTGCATACATGGTGGTAACGCTCACGCAACTGGATCCAGCTTTTGTGAATAATATGCAATAGGTCATTGTTTTTGACCATGAGACTGTAATAAAACAGATGTCATGAAACCGTTCTTACAGTCAACAGTCTGAAGAAATGGTTTCGAATAATATGGAAGTCCTAGAACTGCGGAGGAAACAAGTAATTGTTTTATTTTAACAAACGCTTCCTCTGCTTCAGGGGTCCAATCCAACTCGTCCTGTGTTGCAAGAGGAATGCTGTAAATTAAATTTGTTGGTAGTGAGGTTATTTCAGCATAATTGGAGATCCACGGCCTGCAAAAGTTAGTCATGCTAAGAAAAGACATCATTTGTCGTTTAGTAGTTGGTTTCGGAGCTTGTAAGATTGCTGATTTTCGATTCTCATCTAGGCTGCGCCCTTTACCTGAAAGGTTATAACCCAGATATTTAACGGTTGGTTTCCACAGCTGCAGCTTGTCTTTCGACACTTTATGGCCCTGTAAAAAGAGGAAGTGTATCAAGGCAAGTGTATCCTTTCAGCATGCCTCCTGTGTAGGTCAGGCAAGCAACACAGTAAAATTTGTGAGCCACAGGGGTGGACAAACTGTGCAATGTTAGCAGACATCACTTGTGAAAATATGGTGGGGCTTTCGCAGTAGCCTTGAGGATGGCATGTATAAGTATACCTTTTTCCCTGGAATGTGAATGCAAACCAGAACTAAGAGTCCAGGTGCACTGGGACTGAAAAGAACGCATTTGAAATGTCAACGACAGTAAAGTGTTTAGCTTCTGGTGTTAAATCATTCAATAAGGTATGTGGATCGGGCACCGAAGGATCCCGGGGCACAACGGCCTTATTTACAGTTTGTAAATCCTGCACTAATCTCCATCCTTTAGACGGAAGAGTCTTTTTTACTGGGAACAATGGTGTATTACAGGGTGACTCAGGGCACGGCACGAGAACTCCTGTCGACAATAAGTCCTGAATAATTGGCTTAATACCTTCCTCAGCCTCTGGTTTAATAGGATACTGCCTTTGATGTGGCCTAAAAGATGATTTTGGAGTGATGCTAACTGGTTGTACACCTTTAATCTGTCCTACATCAGCCGAACCCTTAGACCATAAACTGTCAGTTATATCTTTCAACTCCCCCAATTCTGTATCGGTTAGCACACCTACAAACAATCAGGCTAAAGGCTCATCTAAGTGCACTCTTGGAATACCAACAGTCACCCAGTCCAATGTGATTTTGTAAGCATTTAAACAGTCGCTGTAATATGTTTCGCCTTGCAAATGTCTCCAATCTCCAGCCTCCTGACAACCAGCTCGAAGGACCAATTTGTCAGGAAAAATCTTATTTCCTCCTTAGGTATCTGACAAATAACAAACTGTTAACAAGCTAATACTTAGTTAATAATACTCTGCACACCAGACTTTGAGGTAAGAAAGATTTAGTAATTATGTAGTTAAACACCCATTGATATGTTGTACTATGTTTAGACATGTGTCTGTCGACTACGATATAAGTTTTAGAAGTTT
>JABJVR010002919.1:0-16621 GCA_025773905.1 Chitala chitala | reverse complement strand
TTCCACGTTCAAAGTCACTTAAATCCCCTTTCTTCCCCATTCTGATGCTTGGTTTGAACTTCAGCAAGTTGTCTTCACCACATTTAGATGCCTTAATGCATTGAGTTGCTGCCATGTGATTGGCTGATTAGCAATTTGTGTTACCAAGCAATTGAACAGGTCTACCTAATAAAGTGGCCAGTGAGTGTGTGTGTATATATATATATATATGTATATATATATATATGTGTGTTCTTTAGCAAACTCATATAAGTTTAAAAAAAAAACTTAAAGAGTTCTGAAACCATAAAAAGTGAATGCAATTTGTGTCTGTAGTAGTATAAGCAAGAGGTACACATTTCACAGGATGAGGAAAAATTCAATAATTTGTGCAACTTGTGCATGTACCTTAACTTGGTTTGTAAAAATTAAAACTTAATTGTAAATTTTTTTAAGTATCCCTGACTAATGGTATAACAAAAAGGAAAATGTTGAATATGACTACGAATTACAAAATACTCTTTTCCAGCCTAACTTACTCTGCTTTGTTTGAATTGCTGTTTAACCAGTTTTGGGTGACGGGGTACCACGGTTTTATTCTTGAACCCCTCCGGCATTTTCAAAGTCGGGTGTTGTATAGTAGTGGAGGAGGCTTGAACCTTGTTTGTTAACATTTTGTTTTATTTCTTTTTTGGAAACTTCCTGTCAAACGAAACAAACGTAAAACGTATTAACATCTAGCAACCTGGAAGAAAATTCGTATTTAACCTCTTGAAATACAAAAAAAATGCTACTGTTGTATCTCTGAACATAGTTTGCATAGAGAGTGCATGTCAAATCATAGTCAGTAATCTAATAAGAACTTGCAAATTTTTCAATTTTATTGATATGCTGCGGTAAGGATTCTACAAACAGCATATACTTTACAAATACGAACCATCTAGCAACAGTACTTACAGAAATTATTGTTGACGTTATTGATGGTACATCTTCTGTCAGTGTTTCGCTTGGTGGTTGCCATGGCACTAAGTATCTATGTTTCGCAGCAAGCTATTTTCTGATTGGTAGCGTTAGTTATCGGTATGCCAATTGGCTCGAAGTTATAAGGGAGGGTAATGTTGGTCCGTCATTGGACGTGGGGAATGAAAAAACGTTACTTCAAACGGATCGGGGTCACGCCTTATGTAGTTAAAACTGAATGAGCGATTATATCCAGTTTAAACTATGTCTACAATGTGCAAATGTGTATAGTATGAACATCGGTGTACAGGCATTATTATTGTAGGATATTTGAAATCCCGAATGAGAATATAAACGCTAGAGTGCACTTAAAATGTATGATACCATAATGGCACTTTGGGTTAACAGTGCCTTGGTATTCTTTGATTTTACCGTTTCACCTGTAGTTACTTTGGCGTAATAAAATAAAGATGTAGATTGTTTCTTGTTAATGTATTTCTTCTAATTGAATGAATATCACGGGTTATAACGACGTTTTTACGTGCTTAGTGTAACTTTAACTACAAATATCAAGTCATCGGCTCTTTGCTATTTAAGGTGCGTAATAACTTACAGTTCACTCAGTTATTTATATTTTGTTATAATATAGTTAATTTTATTTTTAAGCGCACATTTTTTATACTGATGCAAATTCAGTTTGAAATCGCGACGCATATTTTTATCCCCTTACTTGCCGTAAAAAACAGTGTAGTATATAAATTATCTTAGGGTTGTCGTTACGTTTAAATGTGACTCGCGGGTTTGGGGGAATAAGTTGCGTTATCCGTTTGTGTGAAGCTGTTCTTTTCAGCAGATTGATTTCTGAAATATATCAACTTTCCCGGACGATGGGTATGAATTTCAGCGTTTGCTGTGAGGTTATTACCCTTAGTAGTTGGCGTCGATATCCCATGACTGGTGACTGGCTGTGAAATAAAATTTGTCATGGTGGTAAAGACAGGATTAATAGTTGACTGTATACCTTATGCTATGATTTGTAATCACTGGATGGTGCAATAGTATAAGTAAACGTACTTAAAACGAATTGCATAGAGGCTGAGCAGATTAATGTGGTTGATTGAAGCAAAACAGGCCCAGCATGAATCCCCGTGCTGTCCTACTTTCGTTTTCCCTTTTTGAGTGTTCTCATCGTTTACAAACGCGCAACTACTAACGGGCTGAGATAAATGCTGTGGTTTGAGTATGTGTGCACCTTCTATTACCATAATGATTACCATAACGATACAACCAGTTTGTCAACGTAACTGTACTTTTCTTGGTTTATTCTGTATACCTTTACTGATCGAAACCTTGAAACCGGGTAACCAAAAGAACTAAGGACTATAGGAAGCCTGCCTTATGTTACATAAAGTTATATATCAGGACAGTTGTACTGCGTCTCAGTGTTCAGAGGTTATTTATATAAATGCGCAGTTTACTGTATAAAATGTACATTCTGTCATTTGCAATTGTGGGGAGTGACAAAAATAGTGGATTTTTATTTTTATGTCACTTATCTGACATCTGATTGTTGCCATTTACTAACGGTTAATGCATAAGACTAAAGGTGGTCTCCAAAACAAATGTGTTGGGTGAAAGTACTATTGGCAGGAGATTATAGCCACAACTTTAGGTTCTTTTCTTTTCTTTTTTTTTATGGACATTTTTGTTCAGCCTCTCTCTACTTGCATGGGGATAGAAGTTTCCACAAGTTTTTCCACATAATTTGAATTGTGTTCTTTGATACTGCTTTACCTTAGTGATGATATATTTTCAAGTCTAGTTTATGCCTATAATTGCTTTTTAGTACTGTACCACTGAAGTACACCTTACATCAGGTTGAATTGTACATTGTGTCTGAGGAGCTGGATGAGGGATGCCTCTGTGAAACAAGTGACAACCAATAACAAGCTACTTGAGAAGGAGAGAGGAGGGTAATGTACGCTTGTAAAAAAAAAAATAATAATAATGATAAAAATAATAATAATAATAAATAGAAAGTTTGAGTGTAACTTTTTGTTACAGAGGGAGCCATTACTTAGTAGTAATCCTACACCCCTGTAAGGTTACCAAAATACATTATGGTCTGATTTTTTTTTTTTTCTTTTTTTTTTGTGCTTTTTTTTTTTTTTTTTTTTTTTTTAAGTATTAAATATGTAGACAGTTCTGAAGCACATATTCATTAATCAATAAAATAGGCAGGACTGTGTTGTAGTAATGTTTGCTTGTGGCAGAATTGTACTGTGACATAGGTCCCCCCACTCTTTTCTGAACAGGGACTGGTAAATGTGGCATGAAGACAATGTTCGTAAATACGCATACGAGTGGAGAACCAGATTAAAGTTTACCTTTGAGCGTTCCAGGGAACACTGATCCAAAGCACAAGGCCTAAGCTGTACAGGGTTGTTTTAAGAATAGAAGTGTTTGTTCACGAGAGGCTTGCTAGCCCCGACTAAATCCTCATTACTGTTGTACTGATAGTACAGTGGGGATCTCGATAAAGTTGTGCTTGAACAGTGCTGAAATGTAAAAACGTTGCATTTTTCTGAAGAAATTGCAAGCATCATAAAGTCAGCCAAATGTTATAAGTAAATTATTGTAAGTCCCTGCCATTCAAATCGCAGGTGTTATTGTTGCATTGTTATTCTGGTGTGTGTTGCACATTTCCAGGCTTTTTCTACTGAAATGGTTTTAAAAAGTATTTTGTTTTGTTCAGTTTGTTACTTAGTAGCCAGGACACTAGGATAACTGGTGTCACATCTTAAATTCAGATGTCATATTTACCAAATTTATTTACAGCTTTACTTGTACAGATGTTAGATTTACTTAATTTATTTTCACTTATTGTTCTTGGCAATTTGTACTTTGAATAATTTTAACAGTTATTTTATAACAAATATTTTTTTGACAAATTATTTAAATACAGTATATGATCAAAGTTTGCAAGGCCCATGAATGTCATATTTCAGCATATAGTTGGTTATCTCATAATGAAATGTTATGCAGTGTCCCTCTGGCAACTCAGTTTTCATGTACTGTTTGTTCCTCTCAAACCTCTCACAAGTTAGCAAGTATCTCGTAAAAAGTAATAAAGGTACTCTCTGAATTTCATGCAGCCTACATGAAGAATTGTGAACCACTTTTATGGATGTGATAAAGGCAATTTAAATCAACTGAATGTAAATATTCAACAAAACACTGGTTTGAAATAAACCTAGCTATAGTCTAAATATATTGCTACTCCATATCTAACATTTCCAGCTTGATACAAGTGTACAATGTTGTGGTAATTTTGTTGTCAATATTTAGATTGTAATTTGGCTTGGCAAATTTTTTATTTTTTTGCTTTAGGAATTGGGGAGCATGAGTGAGTCACAGGGAGCAAGGAGGAGGACCTCTACTGGAGAGGCAGCACATCTTAGCTCCTTCAGCTTGGATGTTGTTGCAGAAATCAGGGAACTCTTCAATAAGACTGCCACATATATTAAACCACCACTGGGTACATGGAATATACCAGATCCCAGCCAGTTGTTTGTACAAAAGGACCAACAACACAGCCATTTGCAAGCTCTCAAGAAGTCACTCAATGAGGTGAAGAACCAGCTTAGCGACAAGAACCTGGAAGTGTGGCATCAGCACACGTCCTATACCAACAGGGCTGGCAAGATTATTGCTCATGTGCGTACTGTTGCTAATGCAGAAATCTGTACTCAGGCCTGGTGCAAGTTCTATGAGATCCTGGGCACGTTTGGTGTGATCCCTGAGAAGGCCCTACAGTGTGGGGAATTCAATTCTGTGCACCTCTGTGAGGCTCCAGGGGCCTTCATAGCCAGTCTCAACCACTACCTCAAATCAAGCTCCCTGTACTGTGATTGGACTTGGGTTGCAAACACACTCAACCCGTATCATGAGGGAAATGCCAGTGGCACGATGATTACAGACGACCGCTTGATTGTTAACACACTGCCCTGGTGGTTTTTTGGCAGTGACAACACTGGGGATATAATGGTACAAAAACATCTTATCGAATTGCAAGTTTTCATCCAGAACATGTGCACTGTTGACCTGGTCACAGCAGATGGCAGTTTTGACTGCCAGGGGAACCCGGATGAGCAGGAGGCCCTGGTGGCTCCCCTGCACTACTGCGAGGCTGTGACTGCGCTCCTCTTGCTTGACCACGGGGGCTCGTTTGTCCTCAAAATGTTCACTCTCTTTGAGCACTCATCGGTCTGCCTGCTGTACTTGATGAACTGCTGCTTCCATTCTGTCCATGTCATAAAACCAGCCACGAGCAAAGCTGGAAACTCAGAAGTTTATGTGGTTTGCCTGGATTACTGTGCCAAGGATGACATCCGGCCCCTGCTTGCTAAAATGATGCGGAGCTTTGGGCCTGACATCACAAGCCGGGGGGCCCTCTTTCCAAAAGAGCTCATTCCACTGTCTTTTCTCAAACAGCATGAAGAGATCTGCAGCTACTTCCACAAGCATCAGATTCACACAATCAGACAGAACCTACAGCTGTTCTGCACAATGAGCAGTGAGCAGCAACAGAGGCTGGATCAGCTGAGGGACTATGCGGTGGAGTATTACATGAAGCGATTTCAGGTGCAGTACCTCCACCGAAGCAAGTGGATCTCAAGAAATTCCATTCCTGGCTGCATGACGATTAGCAAGCTTTTTGGCCCCAGGAAGCCGATGGGTTCCTTTAATGAAAGAAAGGAACTGCAGCTGATGACCTGGAAAGAGAAGGTGGCAAAGGGCTATTACAAAAAACAGACTGAAGACCATGTTGTACAGGGAATGGGTACAGACTGTGTCCTGGTAGGACCAGCAGGTGATTGTGACCTGCATACTTGGTATGTCTTGGTAGGTGCAGCACTGGATAAGGTCAGGAGTTCCCCCTTTTGTGATTTAGAACTGCTGAGCCACTTAAATGAAGCTTTGGAGCAGTCAGAGCTTGTTAAGCATAGCCCTTCAGTAGGGGCTCTTACATGTGCTTGTAGCCTCTGTCAGGTTCTGAGCCCTTCCTCTGTACTGGCTGATGTGCTGGGTCACAGTCCGTCAGGCGACGATGTGCAAGAGCTGGGTTGTCGCTGTATTGTGTTGGGGAGCTCATCATTCCTTAGTTGTTTTCCAGAGATGGATGAGACGCTTGTAAAGGTCTCCCATGAGGCTCTCTGCCTCACATCAGCCTGTTGGACTCTCCATGATGCGGAGCCTCAGTACCAGCAAGAGTTTTTAACTTGCATTCTGCGCGCGTTGCGTCGCCTCCAGGCAGGGGCATCTCTGGTGCTGCCAGTCCTCACTGCCCTCACACGTTTCACTGCAGGCGTGATCCTTGCCTTGCACCAGTGCTTTCGCTCCATCACCTTCAGGTGCCCCACGTCCTCTGATGTTTTGGGCTCTGTTGCAATGCTGCTATGCATTGACTACCAGCCACCCTCCAATGGCAGACTGCTAGAATTTCTACAAGATATGTGTTGTCAGATGTCCAGCTCCCTGAAGACGGGAGCAAAGTCATCTCAGGTCCTGCAGTTTGTGCCCATGGATGTTCTCCTGAAGGGGGCGCTGCCAGAATTTTTGTGGAACATGAACACCGCTATCACAAGACACAGGCTGCATTTGCTCGTACAGGCTGAACATAAATCTATGATGTAGCCATAGATGTTTGAGGTTAAAAGCTGCTGGAACAGTTTACATACTAGCAGTAATTGCATGAATCAGGTTTAAAGTGTGAAGTGCCTATTGTATACAAAAATTGCTAATATTTTAGTTTATGAATAAATGTGGATCAGATCTTTGTCAAAATTTATTTATTTTTAATAATGTTTGTGCAGAATTTCAAAGTTTAGGCCTGTATTCTAAAACTAATGTCAAAGTGCCTTAATCTGTTATTTTTAAATTGCTGGTTTGTGGTATTTGAAAATGGGACTGCAGTGCTTTGGCACATTAAAAAAATATATTGTAAAAGTCACTTCAGTTAACTGGACTTTAGTGAAAAAGGAAATGTTTACCTGAATACAGTTTTTGTTTGTCAGGAGAACGTTTGCATTTGGCTTTTTATGTTAGAATGGCCACTTTCTGTGGATTTACAACATGTACCTTGTTTAAATTAAGATTAAACCTTTTTAGATGATGGCTGAGATTTAGTTTACCTTAAAAAAAGGCATAACATTTGAATTTTGGTTTAACAAAGTTTTTGTCTTTTTTGTGTATTTTCATGTTCATTGGTTGCACATAAACCTGACTTGGAACATTGATATCAATGGATAAATGTATTATGTCAAGCACTCCTTGTTACTGGCCTGCAAGGCAAATTGGGGGATGGGGGGGCAGTCATTCTGGACTGTATGGCTTTTTTTTTTTTTTTTTTTTTGTATAGTTTTGTTAGAAATGCTGAATGCCAAGGACTTAAGTTTCTCTTTTTCTTTTATTGGGTCAAAGTGTAAGTAATTCTGACAAAGGCTTGCATTTGAGATCTGTGGGAGGAAGCTGTGTAGTCACGTCCAGAGCAGAGCATCACAGTGAGTGAGTTACTGGTGCTCGGTACTTGGCTATATGACGGGGGCTTTGAACATTCCGTGTCTCCAGAACAAAGGGAGAGGATTAGCTTCTTATTCACTGCATTATTATATGTGTGTTGGAGAGCCTCAAAGATATGTTATGTTAAACCAAAAGTTATAGGTAATATTTTGAATATATGATTAATGAATATGGACCTCCTTTGTGTTTGCATTTTGAAAGGTATTAAGTTTGCCAGTCACAAATAAAATGTTGTCCATGAACCTTGCTGTTGATGTAAAATTTATCTTAAAAATGGCCTGTTTTGTTTTATAACCTTCTAGTGTTCAGCATGTCCTGAGCATTTATTCAAATGAGAGACTTATATTCTAGTCACAGTGTGGAACTGATATTTTCATCGAAAGGAAATATTGCCTTATTAAAAATCTGAGGTACACATAAGCTTTTCTGACTGGTACTGATGTGTTCATTAAAACTTGGATTTTGAAGTTTAATTTTTGTCTCATTACTACTGCTGAGTATTAGAGGAATAAAAGGTCACTGTTTGGTGTACACATAACTACTGTAATGAGCCAAAACATTATGCGCACCTGTCTTATATGCTATTGGTTCTTTGTGTGCCATCAAACCAACACCAACCCAGTGAGGTGTGGATGCTGCTAGACCTCTGAAGATGTCTTGTGGCATCTACTCCCCAACACATTAGCAGCAGGTTCTTCAACTTTTGTAAGTTGTGACGTGGGGATGCTGTGGTTTAAACCTGTTATTCCAGCTCATTCCGCAGATTAGATCTGGAATTTGGAGGACAAGACAACACCTTGCATACCTTCATCACATTCCTAACTCCATTCTCAAACAATTTGCAGTGTGGCAGGCTGCATTATCTTGCTGAGAGACACCACTGCCATCAAGGAGTACCTTTCCCACGAAGGGGTGTACCTGGTCTGCAACAATGTTTAGGTACTTTGCACACGTCAAATTGAGGTCCAAATAAAAGGCCAGACCCACGGTCACTCAGTAGAACGTTGCCCAAGGTATGACACTGCCTGTACCAGGTTGTTTTCCCACAGTGCATTGTGGTACCATACTTTCTTCATGTAAATGACACGCATGTATGTAGAGGTCCACATGATGTAAAAGAAAGTGGGACTCGGTGGACCAGGTGACCTTCCATTATTTCAGAGTCCAGTTCTGATGCTCATGTGCCCATTCTAGGCACTTTTGATGGTGAGCAGATGTCGGTATAGGCAACTAAGCAGCCCTGTACACAGCCGTGTGTACCATGTCGGTGACACATTCCTTCTTTAGCTGTCATTGAAATTTTTTGCGATTTGTGCCACGGTACCCTTGTGTTGGTTTGGAACAGACGGGGTAGCCTTTGTTACCCTCGTGCATTGGTGAGCTTTGGTGCCTAACACCCGTTCACCAATTTGTGGTTTGTCCCCTCTAGGACCACTTTTGGTAGGTACTCACCACTGCTGAACAGGAGCATTCCACAAGCTTTCCCATTTTAGAGGTGCTCTGATCCAGTCATCTGGCCATAACATTTTGGCCCTTGTCACATTTTCTCAGGTCTCCATGCCAGCAAATTCTCATACATCCAGCACATCAGGTCTGAGAACCAACACTTAACTTAGCATGTAATATACCCTAGACATTCAAATACATATTTGTTACATATTGTTTGTATAATCTGTGACTATTTATAATGTTTTGGTCATCAATATATCGCACATATATAGACATTATTTGTAATTACATTCTGTGTGAGAGGGGAATAAACAGTGCTTGAGTAAACTAGAATAGAAATAAGACACTGCATCACAGTAATACATAACCCTGTTGTCTTAGTGTTGCTATTATGAGTCTATATACATTTTACCTAATATGAAGATATACTGATGAATGTCATTGAAAACAAATTTACAGTACAGAAGTGCACTGAAATCAAAACCTTTTATTTAGATGATGGCTGAGATTTAGTTTACCTTAAAAAAAGGCATAACATTTGAATTTTGGTTTAACAAAGTTTTTGTCTTTTTTGTGTATTTTCATGTTCATTGGTTGCACATAAACCTGACTTGGAACATTGATATCAATGGATAAATGTATTATGTCAAGCACTCCTTGTTACTGGCCTGCAAGGCAAATTGGGGGATGGGGGGGCAGTCATTCTGGACTGTATGGCTTTTTTTTTTTTTTTTTTTTTGTATAGTTTTGTTAGAAATGCTGAATGCCAAGGACTTAAGTTTCTCTTTTTCTTTTATTGGGTCAAAGTGTAAGTAATTCTGACAAAGGCTTGCATTTGAGATCTGTGGGAGGAAGCTGTGTAGTCACGTCCAGAGCAGAGCATCACAGTGAGTGAGTTACTGGTGCTCGGTACTTGGCTATATGACGGGGGCTTTGAACATTCCGTGTCTCCAGAACAAAGGGAGAGGATTAGCTTCTTATTCACTGCATTATTATATGTGTGTTGGAGAGCCTCAAAGATATGTTATGTTAAACCAAAAGTTATAGGTAATATTTTGAATATATGATTAATGAATATGGACCTCCTTTGTGTTTGCATTTTGAAAGGTATTAAGTTTGCCAGTCACAAATAAAATGTTGTCCATGAACCTTGCTGTTGATGTAAAATTTATCTTAAAAATGGCCTGTTTTGTTTTATAACCTTCTAGTGTTCAGCATGTCCTGAGCATTTATTCAAATGAGAGACTTATATTCTAGTCACAGTGTGGAACTGATATTTTCATCGAAAGGAAATATTGCCTTATTAAAAATCTGAGGTACACATAAGCTTTTCTGACTGGTACTGATGTGTTCATTAAAACTTGGATTTTGAAGTTTAATTTTTGTCTCATTACTACTGCTGAGTATTAGAGGAATAAAAGGTCACTGTTTGGTGTACACATAACTACTGTAATGAGCCAAAACATTATGCGCACCTGTCTTATATGCTATTGGTTCTTTGTGTGCCATCAAACCAACACCAACCCAGTGAGGTGTGGATGCTGCTAGACCTCTGAAGATGTCTTGTGGCATCTACTCCCCAACACATTAGCAGCAGGTTCTTCAACTTTTGTAAGTTGTGACGTGGGGATGCTGTGGTTTAAACCTGTTATTCCAGCTCATTCCGCAGATTAGATCTGGAATTTGGAGGACAAGACAACACCTTGCATACCTTCATCACATTCCTAACTCCATTCTCAAACAATTTGCAGTGTGGCAGGCTGCATTATCTTGCTGAGAGACACCACTGCCATCAAGGAGTACCTTTCCCACGAAGGGGTGTACCTGGTCTGCAACAATGTTTAGGTACTTTGCACACGTCAAATTGAGGTCCAAATAAAAGGCCAGACCCACGGTCACTCAGTAGAACGTTGCCCAAGGTATGACACTGCCTGTACCAGGTTGTTTTCCCACAGTGCATTGTGGTACCATACTTTCTTCATGTAAATGACACGCATGTATGTAGAGGTCCACATGATGTAAAAGAAAGTGGGACTCGGTGGACCAGGTGACCTTCCATTATTTCAGAGTCCAGTTCTGATGCTCATGTGCCCATTCTAGGCACTTTTGATGGTGAGCAGATGTCGGTATAGGCAACTAAGCAGCCCTGTACACAGCCGTGTGTACCATGTCGGTGACACATTCCTTCTTTAGCTGTCATTGAAATTTTTTGCGATTTGTGCCACGGTACCCTTGTGTTGGTTTGGAACAGACGGGGTAGCCTTTGTTACCCTCGTGCATTGGTGAGCTTTGGTGCCTAACACCCGTTCACCAATTTGTGGTTTGTCCCCTCTAGGACCACTTTTGGTAGGTACTCACCACTGCTGAACAGGAGCATTCCACAAGCTTTCCCATTTTAGAGGTGCTCTGATCCAGTCATCTGGCCATAACATTTTGGCCCTTGTCACATTTTCTCAGGTCTCCATGCCAGCAAATTCTCATACATCCAGCACATCAGGTCTGAGAACCAACACTTAACTTAGCATGTAATATACCCTAGACATTCAAATACATATTTGTTACATATTGTTTGTATAATCTGTGACTATTTATAATGTTTTGGTCATCAATATATCGCACATATATAGACATTATTTGTAATTACATTCTGTGTGAGAGGGGAATAAACAGTGCTTGAGTAAACTAGAATAGAAATAAGACACTGCATCACAGTAATACATAACCCTGTTGTCTTAGTGTTGCTATTATGAGTCTATATACATTTTACCTAATATGAAGATATACTGATGAATGTCATTGAAAACAAATTTACAGTACAGAAGTGCACTGAAATCAAAACCTTTTATTTTGAAACATATACTGTCTTCTTTTTTTGAGGGGGCAGGGGTTAATTTACAACATTAGCAGTGTTTCAGTGCAATAATGAACAACTTTTCAATAAAATCACAACTCAGAAAACCTGTAAGTGATGAAATATTCATTTTCATGTGTGATTTTGTGCAATATCTGGGATTGTCCATGAAAATATGTCTGCTGGTAGCAGGGTATTTGTGTTTTTACCCTTTTTTTAAAGAAAGAAAACCCAAAATGTATAAAACATTTGAAATATTTTCCTTCAGCTTCTGTGTTGTGTCATCCGTCACAAAGCGGGAGCAGACAGACCATTGGGAAAGCTGCTATCACTTTTGCCCTGTGCTGTGGCTGAGCTCCAGGATGAGGTGCTCACTGTAATTGGCAGTCCTCTGTGCCAGATGAATCCCTGATGCCACCAAGCAATAAAACCAATAACCCTTGTGGACGCATTACCTGATACTGTCCAATATTGCTGTCCTTCAGAATGTGTCAATGTGCTCTTGCCCTATGAGCTGTTTTACTGATAGAACAACGTGAGATGCTGCATGGATCAGAATGCATAGAATGGAATTTAGGACACCGAATGGATCATTAACCAGAACAGAGCAGAATGTTGCTTGGTGGCACGTGTTGGGAAATGTGCAGAAATTAGTGTGGCATAGTGGAGAAGAGATTTGTTGGCTTTCTTGTAAGAGTTAATAGGTTCTAGAGTATGTAATTCCATAGTATTGGTGAACCCATGGCTGGGATTTGCATTCATACCAAAGACCATTTGACTGCCACAGATACTACAACAAGATGCTACAACATGCCAGTACCAGTGTGCTGTTATGTTAAACTGGTGGGCTAATAAAAGTGATTTAATAACCATAATGATCGTTATGTAAATATCTTAATTAGTAAGATCCAGTCAATGTCCCAGTAAAAATGACTCGGGCTTCATCTGACTCCAGAGTCATTTAAATAGCCCTGCTTTACACTATAAATACTGCACTGTGCCTCAGTTTGCTGCAGTTGTGTTTGTTGTGTGACCATGCCCCTCGTTTTTCTGCCTCCATTTCCTCATTCCCTTGTTATTTTTTGTGAACGTTTCAAAACTTCAACAATTGGTGTCTTCTGTTCCTAAAAGCTTATTGAGTGTGGTTAAAAGAAAAGGTCATATATCACAGTGGTGAACAAGCCCATGTCTCAACTTTTTTGAAAAATGTTGCAGCCATCAAATTCATAATAGAGACTCCTCGACTTACGAACGATTTACGTTCTGAGAGGCCGTTCGTAACGTGAATTGTTTGTAAATTCGTAATTTGTATGAATACTTTACATGTGGTCCTACCAAACATTCCTACAGCGTTCGTTATATAATAAAGTTGTTAAAACATAAAAAGTTTGTTGTCTTATCCTTAAATCACAAAAAGAACAAAAATTCATAAATTATGTTAATGAACTGTAGTAATTATAACAATAATTGTTATATTATTATAATAATATAATTGCAGAAGTTACCAGGAAACCGAACTCACCAAATCGACTACTCCTTTTAGAAAGAGGATAATTTATTCCGTACGGGCTACGCGCCAGGTGTTCTTTTTTCCTTGCTGTTGACTGCAAAGCATTGAAGTCCCCGTTTTCGGGTGGGTTGACAAAACACTCGCCTCCTGCGTTTACATTTCCCTCAAAACTCCTACATAATAATTATCACCACCTTTGTTTCCTTTAAGATGGTTTGTCGCTTTTTAGCACTACTACTAACATCACAAGCCTGACGCATTTTATCAACCATGATGGATACGCGATGCACTGGATAATTTACGATAAATCCCGATAAATCTTAGAGCACACTGTCCGCTGTATGTAGTGGCCAAACGCCGTGCCTGACTAGAGAGCCGCGTTCGTATTATTATTTTTTTACCTGCGGCTACCCAAAAATTGAACAGATTAATTAAATGCATTAGATATCTTAGTTCGTATTTATGAATGTTCGCAAATTGGATGTTTGTAAATTGAGGAGTGTCTGTAATCATTTATTTGCAAAACGGAATATATTTGATCAGTTTCAACTTTAAATGTCTCTGTGCAGTATTCTATTGAATATATATCAAGAAGAATTTGTAAATCAATGCATAGTTTTATTTACATTTTACAAAATGTTCCAACTTTTGTGGAATTGGGGTTGTAATTTATTTCGGTTTGAGAGAATGTTCGATACTAAAATCTGATAGTGTGTACAAAAATGCTGCTGAAAGGGAGGCTATCTCAAGATACTCGCAGAGCCGGATAATTTAGTGGTGTATGGCAGCTGTACTGAAACTGACGAGCAACCGCTGCCCATACAACTTTACGGGACAAGAAAAGACAATATACTGAAGTACATAAAATGTTCGTTTATACTTGATCCCAGGTTGAAATTTTATTATTTTGTGGTAATTACTTACAATAATGTGTGTTATGTAATATTGAGTCAATTACCGTAGTAAAAACACTTAGAACGAGTCCAGTTATATTGTTGCTCCTTGTTCATTAAACAGCACAAATTGCAATATCAAAAACGATCTGCTTTTTAGTGTGAGCACGATTTGTTGTAGTAACGGGCACAGAAATTCCCCTAAGGCTTGGGTGGGACAATCCCGTAACCAGTCGGCCGAGTAATCCGATTAGACAACAAAACCTTTCGAACTCAATCCTGCTGTTCCGGCCAATCAATCTGCATCACACCACCCTACAAGCAGAAAGCCATACACAGTACGGCCCTATTTATTCTGTCGCAGCACTAATTTCTCAGTACCCAGTTAAACAGGGAACATACGAATTGCTCCAATAGTTCGGTCAGACCATCGTTTCACTCGTCAGTATGTCATCGGTCAGCGAATGTGGGTAAGAACACTGTGATAGGTTAAGTTGCATATTTGCACTGTAGTCGGTTTACAACTTTAGATTTATATTTATAATAGGGAAAGTAAACAAAACTGTAAATTGACTGGCTTTTAACGATGTTGGTCTCAGTCAATATGCGTGTATTTAGGGAATAACGGCTTCTCACACCTAAATACATAGTAGTGTACATAGGTACGCGAAGACATGTTAGTTCTCTAACTACGTTTTTGTAAAATGAGATAATACGAATACATTTATACGACTCTTCAATTCATTATTCGAAAAATTTGAATAGAGATGAAAATATCAGGTTCCTTCTGTAAAATAAATTAATGACTAGCTGTGATGCATCTGTGATTATATAATATACCCTTAAAGCGTCAATTCGCTTTTGCAAATTAAAAGCGAAATCCATTGAAATTCAATTATTTATGTGAAATCTGCCTCATCCAATAAGAACAGACGTCGTTACTGTTCGTGATTATTACGCCTATATTCTACAGCCAACGGGCACACGGTAGGAGGTTCCTTTTGCTTTTCTCCATCTTGAATGGAAAGCGCTGATGTTGCTGCAACCTGCAGTACCCTGGACAGTTCCGAGCGGGAGGCACCGACGAGGGAAACCGCATATCGCACGGAATAGACGGCATCATAGCGTTCACTTGTGCAATCGAGAATGTAGAACGCCGTGCACACAAAGAAGGCGATGTTAGGACAGGGCATTGTGAAGCAGAATTCTGTAAGAGAATGAAAGAAGCGTATACAGCATTTTTAAATGCAACACACTCGACATTAAGGAATTAAGGTTCATTCATGTTTAATTCCTTAATTACAAGGTTTGGCAGACCTTCTATTACGATGCAATTTTCATACGATTTATAATGCTCATAAATTTTCACTTGTACATGGTGCAGCTGAGTGAGCTAAAGAAGTGACCACTTCAGGCTGCAGACAGTGTAGAGATCCTGAGTTGCTCAGACATCAGAGTTCTTCTCTTTGACTCACTGCAGTGAAGAACCAAAAACATTTTGACTTTGATTATATGCAGGAAAGATGTTAAATGAAGCTCCAGACCACCTTAGCGACACTAGACTTGCAAAAATTTTATTTCCGAGCCAAGCACCAATAAGATAGCGACACTATAAGACTAAGAAAGAGCAAGCATTGACCAGGGATCAAATCCAGATCTTTCACATGCAAGATTTGAATGCTATCTCCAATGTGGCATTCCATTGCAAGATACACTTAAAAATGTAACTCTTAAATTCAGGTATTTAGAAATGAAAGTTAATAGCCATTTTACCCTGTTTTCCTTTATGGTTGAGATCAATTCCATGACCATACAACACTGAGAAATACAAACTGGTGATCTTGAAATGGAGGTGGTATGTTCAAGCCCACACAGACAGGCAGACAAGCTTCTATATACAAATGTTTACTGTTTATTAGTTGGACAAGACAGCAGAGGAGTGAGTACCAACAGAATTTACATAGATGAGTGTGGTGTGGCAGCAAGCATAAACTCACTAATGCTACCAACACAGGCCTTAGTATATAAGAATGGATATATTTGAATAAGCAGTGCTTAAAACGAACTTTTGAAGTTGTCTATAACAATACAATATACGAGATTTGTGAGCATTGCTATACAGAGACATGCTCTTATTTACCATAATTAAACTTTTCGTTTAGCAGTATGCAATTTATTTTCATACAACCCCAACATTCTTAAAAGTATTAATTAAGTGAAGCACAATTAGTGTTCACCTTTAAGATTCAGTGGTGTAAGAACATATACTCACCGGCCACTTTATTAGGCACAAATTGCTAATCAGCCAATCACATGGCAACAACTCAATGCATTTAGGCATCTAGATGTGGTGAAGACAACTTGCTGAAGTTCAAACCGAGCATCAGAATGGGGAAG
>JABJVR010002918.1:2585-16623 GCA_025773905.1 Chitala chitala | reverse complement strand
GGTGCTGAAGCCGATCTCATAGGCCTTCGGTGTCCCTCTGGCGGAGCTTCTTCCAAGCGGATACGTTTGGAGTCAGCTGCTCTATGAAGACATCCCGCTCAAATGGTGCCCAGGCGGGCACCAGGTAACCACATGTAGGAGGAGAGAGTTTAGAGAAGGGTTAGCATATATACACATATACAAGACATTTAGTCTGTACCAGCATCTTTTTCTTTTGTGCAGCAGCTGCAGCGAGCCGTCAAAAATAGCAGATTTGACTCTGCCTGAAGATGTGCCAGGTTGCTTCTCGCATTACAACATTATGTGAGAAAAGCAATCTCATGTGCTGCTGCTCCATGACTGGAAAGACTCTGTGTTTTTGGGCTCTTACGAAGTGATCAGTTGAAACTCCAAAACGTTAGTAACGCTGTTTTAGCTTTTATGAGTTTGCTTCTGCTCCAATTACAACCCAACTGCAATCTCTGGTCTTGTTATATTAGATTTGTGTCACGTCAAAAGGGAAAATTAATAGTAGAATATTGTCCGAGGTTTGGGTGAGTAGGCAGTTCACTGAACTGGCTGAGGGGTTCGATGCTTTAGGGCTGCTTGTTGAAACCTCAGATGTACCTTAATTCCTGCTGTACATCTGCCAGCTGTGGACTAATGTGAAGCACCTTCATGAAAAGCGTGACCTGAGCAGGTTAATGTAGCTCTTGGATTATGCCGATATACAGGTTCCACATGTGTGACGGAGTGTTATGCTGGGAGATATAGGACAAATTCCATTTCTGTGTGAAAGTGAGACTGCTGAGATTATTTCATCTTTTCATTGAACTCTTCTGAGGTCCTGAGAGACAGAAAGTGAGAGAGGGAGAGACGGAAAGAGAGAGAGGGGTATGAATGAGATGCAGTCTCACCTACGCAGTTTCTATATCTGCAGTTCCTACAAAGATGAGACAGAAATAGCTTTGTGTGTTTTTTTTCCTTGTCAGTTCTCCACCCCCGCCTTCTCAGCTCCCTGACACATATAACCTGTGAGGATGACACACACACACACACACACTCACACAGAGACACGCACACACACGTGTGCACACTCAGACACATGCACGCATGTGCACACACACTCACACAGACACACGCGCGCACACACACACATACAGACACACACACGCGCACACACTTGTTCTTCTGCCAGCCTGTTGTTGAGGATGGCAGTCTTGGCACTGGAACCTCACCAGCTACCTGTCTGACACGATGAAAAGGAGCTATCTAGGGAGTCAGAGCTCCAGGAAGGGACAATGCGTACACCTTATTTTTCCTTCTGGGGAGGGGCTGTGCTTTGTGTATTCCCCAGACCCGCTGCAGTGTTTCTGCAACCCCTCCCTCCCTCCCGGAAAGCAGGTCAGGATGTTCTTGTCGTCAGCCTGTGTAACAATGACGCCAGAGACCATGACCTCCTTTCTGCCCATGGCTCTCTACACTGATTGTAGCGCTCCCCCTCGATCGGCCAATCACCTGTCTCACCTGTCTCACCTGACTCACCTGACTCATCTTATTCTCCTGACTCACCTGTCTCAACTGACTCACCTGTCTCAGCTGCCTCCCCTGACTCATCTGATTCCCATGTCTCACTTGGCTCACCTGTCTCACCTGACTCACCTGTCTCAGCTGCCTCCCCTGACTCATCTGATTCCCTTGTCTCACTTGCCTCCCCTGACTCACCTGTCTCACTTGGCTCCCCTGTCTCAGCTGCCTCCCCTGACTCACCTGTCTCACTTGGCTCCCCTGTTTCAGCTGCCTCCCCTGACTCACCAGTCTCACCTGACTGACTTGGCTCCCCTGTCTCAGCTGCCTCCCCTGACTCACCTGTCTCACCTGTCTCACCTGACTCACCTGACTCATCTTATTCTCCTGACTCACCTGTCTCAACTGACTCACCTGTCTCAGCTGCCTCCCCTGACTCATCTGATTCCCATGTCTCACTTGGCTCCCCTGTCTCAGCTGCCTCCCCTGACTCACCTGTCTCACCTGACTAACCTGTCTCACCTGTCTCAGCTGACTCCTGCTCATCCCTCGAATCAGTGCCCCTGCCAGATTCTTTTTGGGAAACATCTGTACCGGAGGCACATTTCTATTCCTGCATGCCTGTAAAGCATTTCTTGAGCTCAGTCCACCGAAGCCTTTGTACTCTGTTCACCTCCACTTCAGATGCTTGCTGTACGTTTACCAAGTGAGAAGTCCCAAGCACAGCATCAGCATCATGTCCTCATGCTTGTGTGGAGTGAGAGCAACATCTAGTTACCGCTCTTCAGGGCTCACACTAGACCTTCAAAGCCTCCTGCACAGTGTCAGCACTCTGTGGTTGGTGAAAAAAGTGTGAATATCAGTCGTGTGCATATGGAGGTGATGCAGAGTGTGAGGTAAGGCTGACGGGTCGTATTAGCACTGCTGTTGGTAATAGCACATTGAAATGAATGTCTAATGTGCTTCTACAAAGTGTGTTCCCGTAAAATGTACATGAATGTGTATGATGGTCCTGTCACCCATCCGCTGCTATGAGGTGTGAAAACAACACAAATGTGTGAAGTGCCCGTGTTTTCTATGTGTTGTACGTACGCCAAGCTGTGCTTTTAATGCTGCACCGATAAAATACGGTTAATATTTTCTTCGCCCTCTGAAGCATGTGGCCGTGTGAATTAAGATAAGCACGTTAAAGCCCAGATTGAGTTAAAGCCTTCTGACTGCACCCTGTACCCTGAATGGAACTGCCTTTGGTCTGGATCCTTATTTTGATTTTTTAAGTCATCAGTGTTATTTCTGGAGCAGCTCATGATGTCTACGGTGTCACTTTAAAATCTGATATTACAAGATAAAGCCAATGTAGGATTATATGAGTAACGTTAAAAGTGTCTGTGCTGAGTTACCCATCCCCCACCTTGTACCCCATCTGAAAAGTAAAGAGGATTATGGTGGTTTATCTTTACCCTCTACTCATTGAATGTGCCTCTAGGCACTGGATCTTCACCAGATGGGCCTGGATTAGACCCTGTAAGATGCTGCTTCATAGTAGCATCCTCCAAACCACTGGTTCTCATAGAGCTGCAGTGGGAGAGCTTCACAAGGCCATCTGAGAGAGAGAAAGAAAGCAAGGGAGAGAGGGAGAGAGAGAGGAGGAAAGAGAGGGAGAGAGAGAGAGGGAAAGAAAGCAAGCAAGACAGAGAGAGATAGAGAAGAAAAAGAGGTGAAGAAAGATAGGGAAAATAGAGCAGGGAAAGGAAAAAGAGAGAGAGAAAAGAATAAGCAAAGAAAGTAAGAGATGAGGATGCACTGGTGATATGGTGACATGACAAAATGCAGACAAGACCGTTAAATGTTACTTCTTTGTAGTTTGAAAAACAGCAGAAGGAAAAGAGAAAGAAGATCATGAAATAGTCTGGATTCAAAGAAGAACTGTCAGATATAATGATGAGAGGCTGACAAGCTGGAAGAATGAGAGAGAGGTATGTGTACAGAGGGAGAGTGTCACCAGGAGCTGAGTTACTGTTTGGGTGCAAAGGACCAGTCACGTTGAGATGTCTGCTCCATGGTGGTGAGGGTCACCAGGAGCTGACAGGAGATCTGGAGAGAGATGCCAGGCTTCCGCTATGCTCCTCTGTAGCTAGATCCCGAATTTCCAAGTGTAATGAGTAGTCACCACACAAAGATATAAAAAAACATCACAACATGGATAAGTAATTTGAAACCACAGTTACAGTCATGACAGAAGTTGTATTCAGTGTTTGCGTGCCTTTGTCTGCCTGTGCACGCCCGGGGACATCAGCTCTGTTAATTCTCGCCTGTTGATAAGCCAGTTAAACTCCTGAGAGATCCGGAGAACAAGGACAAGGTTAAGCTCATCAGTTCCAGAACAAGAGTCCGGACTCTTAACAGAAGAAAAGTAGGTTTCTGGGTGTGCTGGAAAAGCATCCACAGTGTTTACATTGCTAGGTAGTCTGGAAGCACTGGGTCAGGGTTTGGGCCACATTCCTTCATTGCCCTCCAGCATCACAGTCCAGACGCAAACCAGCCATGGTCAGGACAGAACCAGGTAGGTAGGGCTCATGGACCATCTCATGTATTGTTGTAATCTGGTACCTGTAAAAGCAGTGCTGCATAACATGAGAAACCCTCCTGCTTCTCTACCAACCAAGGAATTTTAGTGCTTTGTTCAATTGAAGCATTCATCAAGTTTAGTATAACAGGGGTTCACCAATACAACAGAAGCACTCCCCAGGTCACCTGGATGTGGGCTGAAATGCACATGGAGAATATGCAAAGTTCAAACACTTAAGACCAAAAGCCAGGTTTGACCCCACAGTCCTGAAGTAACTAGGCAGCAGGGCCACCTGCACAGCCACCACAGGACTCTTTCTCTAATGTAATAACATATAATCACACGAGTAGAACCTGGAAATAAGGCTCAACATGCAGACAGAAGAATCCACTTGACCAGAAATCCTACAGAGGTATTTCTGTGTGTGTTCTTGAGTGTGAAACAGTTGTTATCAAGTTCCTTTTGGTAAAAGCAATCTGCCTAACATTGTAATGGTAATGCTGCATGTTACCTGAGAAGCTAAACAGCAGTAATTTACAGTAACTAGGGTACATTGCAAAGTTATCTTTATGGAGCATCTGAAGTGTAAATGGCTTCTAAATAAAGCTGACAAAAGAACCGTCTCTGCTTAGACTTTGTTGTTCTCTTGATCCGCTTCATAAGCGTGAGCTATTTATAGTCTGCACCCCTCTTGTGTCCCTTTGCAGTCTTACCCCCCCTCTTCTTCCTCAGGTAGTTTCTATAGTGATGTGGTTGCCGTAGCTGGTTGCCTAGGAACTGCCTCTGCAGCAGAGCAGAGCTGGGCAGTGATGTCACAGAGGCCTGTTGATGAAGCGTGGCAGACTCAGGACTGCCTTTGAGATCGGGTTCTTTGGCTCTTACTTCTGAGAGAGGCAGCAGGACAGTCACCAGGGACACACTGTCTCTTTGCTCTGTGTTGAGAAGCTATGCAGTAACATAAACATAAATGGCTTTTACGAAATATTGTAAAATTGATATTTCACCCAAATCAATTAGCCAATTGACCTTCACTAGAAATTGTTGTGCTGCCTAACTGCTCATGTCACACATTGTCCATCTCCTCCATGGCATACGGAAGTGATGATTATGACATGTGAAGTGTTCCTTAAGCTCTGCTGGGAGAGACCGAAAGTGGAGGAACATTATTCCTGTCTGTGGCTGGCCCTGTCCTCAGCTATGACTCTGGCTGGTACTACCTGTAAATGTGTAAATGATCCTGTCCTCAGATCTGTCTCTGGCTGGTACTGCCTGTGAAGATCCTGTCCTCAGATCTGTCTCTGCCTGGTACTGCGTGTGAATGATCCTGTCTATGGCTTCTCTGTAGCTTCAGACACCCCCATCAGAACCTCCATGTCCCATCTCTGTTGTGGACACTTCATGGAGTATATTAGGCACACAAAGAGCACGCATGTCCATGTGTGTGTGACAGGGGCAACCCTGCCTGGAATCAAACCCAGGACCTCACAGCCTGCTCAGTTTTTCCAGACAAAAGGGTTAGTCCAGTGAGGTAAAGACCCAAGTCCTTCATTTGGGGGACTAATCAGACTCTTGTCCTGATTACCGAGGGATTTTACTGTAGCGGCTCACACTGAACTACATGTACAGGATGGCTTAGAAGTTGTAGACCCACCATTTGGTATTTAGTTCATAGCCCTTGGTGATCACTCACGTCAATGTCCGACCTTTCAGCCCAAAACTCATGAATGGTAGCACTGCCTCTGACCATTAGAATATACATCTTAACAAACATTTCCAAGAGAAAATGAAGAAATGCGAATATGAGAGAGAGAATTTTCCATCTTCTTGTATTTATTATTATCTTGTACTGTTGTTGACGTTGCATTTTCTGGAACACAGATCGCAGTGTTGCCCTTCAGCACGTTGTCTCCGTGTCTCGTATCTGTCATGCTAATGTAAAAAAAATGTCAAAAAGTTAGTACATCGATAAAAAAATATTGGTAGGGCAATTCAGTGGTTCCACAACATTGGCGTGGTCATTTCCCTACCACCCAAACTCAAATCTACACCCTTGGACTCTATTGTTAGTGAAAATAGACACTGATATCCTGGTTAATCATTTAGTTTCTGACATTCATGTGGGCTTTTCTTCTTCTAAACTACTTTTCCTTCATCTGCACAGGTTAGTAGTGGACTTACTCTCACCTGTGAGCTCCCTTATACTTTAACCTTATTAAATACTAATACAGCAACATCAGATGACTAGTACACATCTCCAGCATATACAGTATCCAGTTCATGGCACCAGTGTAGCAGAGGCTGATCTGGGAGGGGATGGAACCCGCATCATCATGTCCCATCTGATGTAGTAGGTGAGAGGATTAGCCAGCCAAGCCGCAGAGCTGGCTCTCCAGCTCAGAGACCTACCTCATGTTGTTCCCTGACTCCAGGTGTGCCACGTCACCATGACGACAGACAGGTCATGACCTCTGAGGTCTGTGTGCTCTTGGTTAGTCACACTTTGGTTCCTGTTAGACGTGTCCACCTGCTGTGCACCCTAGCTGGCAACACAACATCCCTAACCTGGGTAGATGTCCATGTTGGGTGTTTTCACAGTCTGCTTGTTAGCTGTGGTTTACCTTGCTGCCTGGGCTCTCTTCCTCTTTCTGGGAGGGGGTGAGGAGTGATGTGTGATGACCTGCAGGCCGATCGGACTGATCCTGAGACAGCAGCAGACTTGATTTACCACAGTGGCAAAGTGTCTGCAGTCACACCAGCCACACACTCTCATGCAATCTCAGGTTGTGGGCGGTACTTTTTTGTGGAGCTGTATGTGGAGTTGGCTTACTAACCCTGTGAACAGACAGTGCTCAATCACATCTAGTTTTAGCAGAAAGTTCTCAAACAAACTTCTCCATAAATAATGAATGTCCATGTGTTCACTGATTAGGGGCTTTGCAAGTGAGGTCTCTCAGAACTTGCTGTTTGATTTTGGACAGTTAAAGGTGTCCTTCAATCACAGATGAGCCTCTGTCACTAGTGAGGGTGTTAGGAAGGAAAGAAGGAAGGTAGCAATGGTGTAGGACAAAGTGATAAGTGAAACAGCACAGAAAACAGTGAGAAGAAAAGGGAAGGTGTGACAAAGCCTACACACATTAAACACAGGTTACTTAAAGACTTTTGTTTCTTCAGTGTTTTAAAGTGTTGTACAGTCATGTTGCATAACAACCCTGCAAGATGGAGGATGCATCAAGCACACTTAAGGGATTGGGAAATTGGGTAGGTACCCTGACTTTCAGAGATGTCCACTGTCAAAGCCCTTTGTCACATCCTTGCTGTCACTGTCTCTCCTCATCCTTGCTGTCACCTGATCATCTCCTCTAATCCTGTCCTGCTCTTGCACCACTTTCTACTTGCACACAAGATGACACTGCCAGCCGCTGCCTCACCTTTTAACTTTTAACAGAAAATGTTGTAGCTTGACAGAATCCTGCCCCAGGGTGCCTCAGTCTTCTATCTAACATTCAGCATAACACTTCTCTGAAGCCATCAGCTTCTTCAGCTCCAAAGCAGGACATAAAAGCCAGCTTTGTGAAAGTGATTTACGCAACTTTCCTCTGCAAACCTGCTGCTTCACTTGTTTTTTTCAGAGAAATGTCTAAAGGCACACAAAAAGTGTTAAGTTTGGCAGTTGGTACAGGAGCACGGTGTGTAGCGTACACCAGGCCTCTCTCATGCCACTGTGCCATGGCTCTGTGTTGCCTACACTTGCAGTAAGAAGGATGAGGAGGAGGAAGAGTGAGCGTTGTGTGAACACCACCAGCTCCTCCGGCTACGTCACAGGTGGCTGTGAGTTGACAGAGTGTCGCTCCTGCTTGTGGGCTGGCTGCGTGGCATGGAGTTAAAACCACCTGGGGGAGGAGGTGTCACAGCACACACGTCAGGCTCTGGGAAGCTACATTCTGCCTGTCAACCGGAGAGTGTAGTTACGTGTACAAACTACTTTTCGTAGGACAGCTGTGAAGGAGAACACAGACCAGATAAATTGATCTTCATGCGGAAAAATATTGTGGTTTTGTGTAACTGGTACACTCATGCATATTAAAGTTCCTAAGGGTAAATTACATCTCCATTAAACCTGACATTTCTTCTACAACCCAAAGGAAGCCCGTACTCGCACTGCGAGGAACGAGCGACACTGTAGCGTCTGTGGTCACATGAGGTGCTGGGAGTCGCTCCGCACCTGCTTGCAGCTCCACATAACTTCAGGTCTGCAACACTGTGTCCCTGCCTGGGTAAACTTGTAGGGTAGGAGAGGGGAAGTGAGGTCTCTGTTAGGTGAGATTGTGGCAGACAGATTTCAGTCTCATATGGAGATCAGTTTGGGTAGGAAATCTAAGAAGCTGTGCTGAACACAGTGTGTGAACTGATGAGTTTCACCTTCAAACCTTCAAATCATCCCATTACATCTCACTGGTGAGGGAGCCAGCGGAGGGTGCTCTAAGTATGCAATGCTTTATATCACACACACACACACACACACACACACACCAATGTGTATCTACAAGAATACTCATAAATTTATAAAATGCGCAGTGTATATTAATGCTGTGATACACTGATTTTATATAAATACACACAGATGCATGCTCTCTCTGAGACACACAAACACACACATACACACACACACACACAAACACTGCTTTAAATAGACACAGAGTCCAAATGCCACACTGAAAGCTACTTTCATCCCACACACTCAAATAATAAATAATCTTGCACAACCAAGGCTGACGTCACCTTGAGCTTAGCCTCAGGCACACAAAGCTAATTGTGTAAATTGTGTAAGAAGATTACAAGCCTCTGTTCAGGCAGGCCACACACACACACACACACACACACAGCTAAAGTGTTATTCATGGGGCAGGTGACAGCACATGGTTTGGTGTTTAATAGACTGAGTTGGTCTGGAGGTGCCAGGCCAGGCTGACCCCTCTACACACAGAATTTACCTGTGTTTACCTGTATGCCTGAATGCATACTTGGTCCGTAACACTGTTATAATGTTGTGGGAACAGTGTTTTGTGTAGCTCAGGAGGATTAGTGAAATGCCTACATACAGCAGCAGAGGGAGTAAACATATCATCCTGAGACAAGTGGCAGAAGTGTACATAAATAAATGGTTATAAAGGCGAATTAAAGTGTGTGGAACTATAAAACTGTGTACTTGGGACTGCAGTATTGTTACATGCTGAAGGTGTGTCTCTGTCTGGATATTTTTGTGTGTTAGTGTATCTGTATGTGCATGTGTGCATGCACACGTACCTTTCACATTACCATTACAGACAACTGTTCTCTTTGTCCGCTCACCCGAGTCTCTCTTCACCTGTGTTTGAGTGTGCAAAAGCTGTTCAGGACCAGGGACAGCAGACTCTGTGTGTTTATCAATATGGAAGATGATTCAGCACCACAGACAGCTCCGTTCAGCTGCTCACTGTAGCGGATGTTTCTGTCGCTCTATGTTTTTTTGCATCTGTCAGTCTGTCCATGTGTATGTTTACGTCTGTATGTTTGTGTGTATGTGTAGATGTGGGTGTTTGTTTGTCTGTCAGTCTTTTTGTGTGTGTATGTATGTCTGTACGTCTGTGTGTCACTGTGTGTTTGTCCGTCAGTCTGTGTGTATGTGTGTGTGTGTGTGTATGTCTATGTTTGTGTGTTTGTGTGTGTATACGTCTATGTTTGTGTGTGTGTACTCCTCACACTATCTCCTTAGCAACACTTGTGTTTCTCTCTGTACCTGTGCGTATATCATTAAGGGTCTCATGTAGCCTGTGTGATTAACTGTACCAGCATGCAGGTGTGATGTTGCAGGTACTGTCCCAGGGACAGCACTCCTTCATTAGCACCTCAGTGGTGTCACGCGCCTCCTGATGAGGTCCTTACTGGTCCTCTCCTCCTCCTGTACAGGCTCACTGCTTCTGTAACTAAGCTGGTAATGTAGGCCTTTACTTTATGGGTTTCCATTGCCATTGATCTGTATTACTGCTTATATAGTTTTCTTGCTCTTCCAATTATTGTCATCTCGCCCAGTACTGTGACCTTGCTGTAAAGGTCGATCTGTTTGTGATTTCACTGTTTTGATTAAACCTGCATGTTGAGTTGTGTTATGACTGCTAACGCACCATAGGTATGGCTGGAAAGTAGACTGTAGCAGCTAATGAACAACTCATGTAGGATGGTGGTGCTGAAGGAGAGGAGTGAGGTTGTGTGAGCTGAACAGCTCCTGTAGGATGGTGGTGTTGGTGGGCAGGAGTGAGGTTGTGTGAGCTGAACAGTTCATGTAGGATGGTGGTGTTGGTGGAGAGGAGTAAGGTTGTATAAGCTGAACAGCCATCTGGACAGAGTTGTCTGTGAGACAGGCTGTGTAATGGCAGAGTAGCATTGGCAATAACAGTGTTAGCAGAAAGTTCTCCAGCATTGTAGATGAGTAGTGATAATGCTCTGTGGGGATGTAGGGAGCTTCCGTTCTCCTTAGGGCTTGGTTCGGCAGCTGAACATCACATCTCCATCTTCTTTTGAAAGTGTCACTGCTTATGGGTACAACATTATAATTCACTCTGCTAAACTGAAGATCAAAATATGGACCAGAGGAGAGAAAGTGCAGATGAACGTATTGTAGTTTGGACCTTCAAAATGTTCTTCCAAATATTATAATATGTTCAACTGCCTGTGACAACAATCCCTTCATCTTGGTAAAGATAAGAGAAAAAATAACATTGAGTTCTGGATGCAGTGAAATGAGAGCAATTCCTGGGTCAGAGACACCACAGATCAGATTGAAGTTAATGAGCTTGGACAGCAGAATGACTTCCTTCTTTTCTGTAGTCAGAGGTACACACAAGTAAAGCACTTGCAAGACTGTTGTTATTTCCCTTAGAGATACATGAGGAAACCAAGGCTTTCATTTGGAAGAGAACATGCAGCCCAATGTCTGGATCTCCTGGGAAGAAAGAATGCAGACTGATTGATTTAATCATGGTCCAAATGGAGGGCCATGAACAGTCAACAGCCACTGGTGCTGATGAAGAACTCACACTGGGAATAGGAGGCATCAGGTCAGCTGTCTGGTGAAGTTAGTGCACAATGTTTACCCAGACATTAGCAGAACCAACATGGGTGACGGCATTAATTGGGTATGTCTTCCTCTTGGAATTAAGATGAAAAATAAACTTAAATATTCATGAAAACTATAAGCTGATAGATATTATCGGGTTTGTATACTCTGGTGCACCATGAGGATTTTTAGAAGAAATTTTTACAGTTCTCAGTGCACATCAGTTATGTAGTGATATCTCCACAGGTAGCATAACAATACAATGATATTTTTATTTATGGTCTCTTTAGTGTTTGAAACTATTTTTTTCAGCCTCTCTGAGGTATACTCTCTATAAGTATCACTACTATCTGTAATGTTAGGATGCCCAGGAGGGGCTGGGCAGCCAGTCGACCTTGGATCCCCAGAGGTTTTTTTTCTTCACACTGCGGAGTTTTTGGTTCCTCTACTCCGTTGTTGTCTGGCTTCATTCATTTGTACTGATTTCTTCAATTTTCTGTGTAAAGCGCTTTGAGGCATGCTGTTGCAAAAGGCGCTATATAAAAATAAATTGAATTGAATATATTCAGAGGGGGACGGGGTGCATTAGTAGGGTGTGTCTGCCTACTGAAGCAGAGCACTGTGTGTTCAGCTCAACACCTGTGCCTGTCAGTCACAAGTACTGCAACCCACATTACACCAGCTGAGGCCTCTGGGAGTGACGTTAAGGTAACTCAGAACCTAACATCCCTTAAAAACTCAGCTGAGTTCATACAGAGTAGGAGATGTGTACAACATTTAGAGATCTGAACACACATTTCCTGAGAGAACTCATTATAGAACATATATTTTATGTTTAGATGAAAATGGAAACCTTTGCCCATACATCCTATTTGTGTGTGTGCGCGCGCGCGTGCATTTCTGTTTTGAGGACATCTAATTAAATTTACTGCTACACTGCTTTCTGGGTGACAGTGTCCTAGGAAACTCTGCTTCAGTGTAGCCTGTTTCTGACAGGAACATTGTGAAGTCAGCAGTTCAAGTTCTCCTACCATAATGCCCCTTTCCCTCAGACGCTTACATGGAGTGTTTTGCTGCAAGTGAGCAGTACAGACAAGAGGTTAACAACATGTTTGTATATGAGGTGGGTTTCTTCTTCACTGCTGCATAATTGCTACGTTCTCCATCTGGACCTGCCGGCCGTCCTGAACCCCACCTGCGTGTAGTGCAACCCGGGCTATGACCTCGTCTTTCTGAGGAGTTTGGTTTGATTTCTTTTCCACTTTCCAGTGTTTTTAGTTATAAAGCGATGTAATGCAGAGCAACAGATAAGGCGCATATTTGCGTGTTTACGCAATTAAAAAACGCCGCATACCCAATTGTTTTCAGATCAAAGCGTACTGATACGCTGGTAAAAAAAAGAGGATACGCAAATAATTTTAAATTGACGCGTAATGAACTATTCACAATGGTAGAATACGCAAATAAACGGATTAATATAACCAGTAAAAATTCAACAAATGTCTCAATTACTTTGTACACTAATGCCGACAATAACCCCATTCGTTGGGATTCTAATCACGTCAATAATAGCCGATGACCACCTATATTGTAGCGGGTGTGTTCAAGTGTATCTAATCTGTCGTATTCGTAATGACTCGACAATCCCCGGAAGATTACGAATGCATTTTCATTACTGTTCGGGTGGTAATCTGGAACGTTTTTGGACTATATTTATTTTAAAAATTATCTTGAGCAATATCCAGTTAACCTACAACATATAAGTACGACTGAAAACGTAAAGAATATATTTAGCAAGTTTTGAATTTCTTCATCTTATATTACATTTTTTAGTGTTGCCAGTGGTTTTGAGTATACAGGTAAAAATAATTTCTAAACATAAACATGTTTCTTTCCAATAAACTTGTTTTAGATTTAAAAAAAGCAAATACCAATTTAGTCATTGACTGTACCCAATTAAACTTGAAACCACGGGGCACTGAAAAGCTGGATACCCACTTATTTTGATGAATACCCAATTGGTTGTAAAACAGTGGGGTAATGCCCAGTTCACATGAAACTATTGCTCTGGTAATGTAGGTTCTTCAGATTACAGAGGAACATGAGGCAGGAGCCAGATCAATCACGCTACT
Source organism: Chitala chitala (assembly GCA_025773905.1). Classification (NCBI taxonomy): domain Eukaryota; kingdom Metazoa; phylum Chordata; class Actinopteri; order Osteoglossiformes; family Notopteridae; genus Chitala; species Chitala chitala. The sequence goes on along the minus strand of JABJVR010002918.1, from coordinate 3,323 downwards.
GCCACCTAGTGGACATCTGTGTGGTGCAGGGGACTCTGTTCGGCTGTTCGGTCTTAATGCTTCACTCTGTGTTGTTGTTCTGTTGTCAAATCAGAGGGCCTTGGTTTGTCCAAATGTTCGTAACAAGACCTGGATGGACACTGGAGGCTGGGAAGTGGGGGGCTGTACATCATGGTGCTCCATAAATATTTACATTCCAGACATTTACTCAGATGGATTTTCCCCCAGGGAGAGCTTTGGTTTCAGTTTAAGCTTCACAGTTAATTGCAGTGTGGTCTGTCAGGGGCAGCCTGTGTATCTGCTGAGCACATTGCTGTTCCTGCCTTACTGAAAAATCACGAGAATGTGGAGTGAAGTGGGCAGAATGCTGAGTCATTACTGAGGCTTCGTGGCTCATCTGGCACTGAAACTGCAGGCTCACTCCAGCACTGCAGCTGCAGGAAAGTTCTGGCACTCAATCCACAGGCTCACTCCAGCACTGCAGCTGCAGGAAAGTTCTGGTACTGAAACCGCAGGCTCACTCCAGCACTGTAACTACAGGAAAGTTCTGGCACTGAAACCTCTGGCTCACTCCAGCACTGCAGCTGCAGGAAAGTTCTGGCACTGAAACCTCAGGCTCACTCCAGCACTGCAGCTGCTGGAAAGTTCTGGCACTGAAACCTCTGGCTCACTCCAGCACTGCAGCTGCAGGAAAGTTCTGGCACTGAAACCTCAGGCTCACTCCAGCACTGCAGCTGC
>JABJVR010002917.1:3869-16624 GCA_025773905.1 Chitala chitala | reverse complement strand
GAACATGCAAACTCCACGCACACAGACCCAAGGCAGGAATTGAACCCCAGGCCTGGAGGTGCGCGGCGACAGTGCTAGCCACCACGCCACCGTGCCGCCTGCATGCAAACCAATTGCTTTAAAAATTCTAAGGAAAATTATTTACTGAAGTTAAGTTGACTCGGAATGGCATGTTGAATCCACTTTACTTGAATAAAAGTTCCTTTGCTTAAAATTTTTAAGGAAATTGGTACAACTGTAATATAAACTAATTAGATTTTACAGCGTAAGCAGGCAAACACAAACTCAAGCTCCAACATGTTATTAGAATTACCACACACCCACAACATTTACCAATAACCAAATTATTTTATTAACACCAATGTCGCTGACTTACATTGTGCCAGACATGCTTTGATATCCTATAGTAGTGTTTTGAAGTAGCATGAAAGGATTTGCTGTTGATCACTGCTGTTGAAGGCTTTGTCCTGCAAGTCTGTCAGTAAATTACACATCATCATAACTGGATAAAATGCTAATTGAGAGCTCTAATTACTTTAGGCTTTGGAAATTACAGTAAGCTAAATGAATAAATAGCAAGGAGCGCTGGAATGAACAGAGCCACAGTGTTTCCTGTAAAGTACTCCACATCGAGGAACATTAAGAAGAGAGGTAGGGAGGAAAGGCCACATCACGGACAGGAACACCTGCGTCAGGGCCTTACAGGGCCAATCAAGCTCTGTGACGGCTAGTGAGGACTCATCAGGGACCATCAAGGTATATCAGAGTGCAGCAAGACTGCCTCCATTCTTTGCATCACCCACTGCAACTGCTGGGATTGTCGACCCAGTCAAGATAATGTTCGTGCATGTGTGTGCGTGTATGTGGGGGGGGGGGGTGTTATTCACCCACCCACACACGGATGCTGCTTACTTTAATGCTGTATGCCCCACCCAGTAGGTCTTTTCATTATAGTGATACTGGTATGCTGGTGTACATTTCATTATACTGTATAAGATTCAAGAAAAGAAGCTGCACAGAGATGTTCAACAACACAGTAACTTAAATGGAAGCCAAATGGACTGACATGAGCTAACTGAGGAAAACTGTTCTAAATGCTGCCGAAAACAGTGCTGCGCAACACAGCTTGACAAAACCCATCACACCTCCACTTTCAGCACCTGACATAAAACGTTAAGTGCACAAACACACCCAGGTACTATCCCCCCAGTGTCACTCACTATACAGTACATTGTACTGCTCTGTCAGTGGATGTGGAGGCAGCTGGAAGTGCTCCATGACCACCTACAGTGCTGCTGCACCGCTGCACGTGTGCATCCTCACTGAGCTGGAGGAGCACAAATCTGTTCTGATGTTCAGTCAGGAATCCCCCCCCGATGCTCCCCCTGCAGTCTCATTTCCACGCGCAAACCTCCTACCGCAAAAATCTCATCCATCACACAGCAACCGGCTTCTCATCAACCACCACTGACCAGAAACCCAACAGCAAAGCAAAGCAAAAAAAAAAAAACACAGACGGCATCTATTGGCAAGCCTTGCATTAAACTGGTGAACCACCATTTAATAAATCATCAGGAAATCACCTACCTTCAGCCCCGAAACGGCACTCTAACTGCCGTCCATATGGCAAATGCTCAGACTGAGTTAAGGAATAGTGTCACACATTATGAACCAGGTACCATTGGCTTTAAGCAGGCCTCCGGTGGTTTTCTTTAATCTCTCCTTGAAAAGTTGCGGATAACACATTCCAAACCTTTTAATACGTAGCGGGAGTGAGAATGGCTGTGAGCAACTCTTCCACTTGGAGAGGAGGCATCAAAAGCCTCTGCAGAGATGCCATCGATAATGGCTGGAAACAACTTGCACAGGGCAGAGTGGGCCACAGCTGACATCTGATAAATTATGCCGTCTATACACTCTGATCTCTATTGGGCCACAGAGAGGAAAGATGCAATTCAATTAGACTTCTTTCACTCTGAATTAGGGTGGTGTTTTTCTGCCATCAATAATTAAAACCACATTCTCATCAGATTATCCATTTACTCAGCAGTTACTCTTATCCACAGTGAGAAGCACAGTGAACGTTTTCTGTTCCTTCCCATTTACAAATCTATGTGCCCAGTAAAACTACTTATGGCCAATCAACACAGAGCATTTTTATTCTTTTTTTTTTTTGTTTTACGTGACGTACATAAAAAATGCGGCTATAAATGCTCTCAGTGGGGATTGGCAATTAAGGTTAAATACCTCTTTCCTGAGATATGGAACCGCATGCTGAGAAATTTGTGTCCAATAATACTGGTACTCCACACTGCAGGTGCAAAGAATATATGTGTTCTTACATCACAGAGCAAAGACATTCCAGTGTAGTGCTCCCCTCATGAAAACAGCATAAACAAAAATTAGCACAGACAAAAAAAATTTGGTAGTGCACTGATGAAAACAGTGGCCGATACAATTATTTAGATGGAATACCAACTGATGCTGATTGCAATACCAACCAGCTGGATCACAGAACAATTGATTCACACCAGAACCATCAGCGTCACCTTCCCCTTCGGATTAACTGTTCTCAGTTACAAAAGAAGCATCTAGCAGATTGTCACTTAAATGCATTACTGGCAGTTCACTCCTTTTAAGTGAGAACTAGATTTTGTAATATCTTAGTGTTTTGGATAAAATTATGTTCAACTTTTTTACATATTCTGTAACTTTTGCAGAAAAAGACCTTTTCCATGACTTTTACTGAACTGAAATCCCTTCTCAAGTGATCAGTAAGAATATCAGATCATTTTTAAGATAACTACCCTCTGCACTTAAGGTAGCTTCCAAGAATAAGACACCCACACAAATAAAGAATGCATCATTTTTGTCACCTAACTATATGTCAATGCAAGATGACGCAGAGGTAGCTATGGACAAGTGGAAATATGGACATGTGTCTCACTCAAATAAGCCAGTCTCCCTTATTCAGCTTCCTTTGCTGAAACATCACTTCCAAAGACACTATCACATCATCATCTCCACCACTGTACATGCATAAGGCTATATGAATAATCCATGTCGATGATCATAATTGTCATATAATAGATACTGACTAGTTGAATGGTTCAGAGCCAAAGTGTCTGTTGTGACCAGTAATCCATGTGTGCTCTCCAAGGTGCTGAAGACAATGTTGCATGGCCAACTTGTTAGCCACATGCACTTAATTAACTCATTCAAATACCTCCTTCCTTTTAAAGTATAAAATACAGGTACATAAAAAGCAGGGACACATTCATTCCCGTCTTCTAGCTATTCATGAAGATGGCACAAAATATCTGCATTTAAGGTCAGATGAATCCCAGGCCATTGTAAATAACTCGATTTACCTCAACTGTAGCCCCCGTCAATCAATTTCGTCTTTCCATTTCAGGTAGCGAACGGGACTGATGAATCCACAAGGCCAGAGGATTAACATTCAGAGGAAGCGGCTTGTTTGAGATTGGGGTCAAGAAGACTGCCCCAGACCCGCTCACACAGGCACACAGACACACATTAACCCATTTCAATGAGACGGGCAGGCTTGTCCTCTGAACCACAGGAGTTCGGCATGCTGGCCTTCTGTCACACTACCACTTGATCAAAAGACTCGTGTCTCCTCATCCAAAACTCCCTCAGGTCGAAGGAAAAAGCCGCTCCCAGAAAAGGTGTGCCAAACGGCGACATGAGAGCACACACGGCGTTTATGTACATGGTGCGCTGTGCTTGCCAAACGCAGATAAAGCCGGTGCGTTTTTCCACATATTCTGTGGGAAGGCTGTCAGGGAGAGAAGAATATTTGTGGCAGAATGAGCTACAGCATCTCTGTGTACACACAGAACACAGTGGAAAAGCCAAGAAAGCTGAGTGTGTGACAGTGGTCTACAGAAGACTTCCCAAGTAAAACCCCATATGCACCTGCAGCTGAATTCAACCCGAGCCCCTCCAGAAAAGGGTCCCACTGCCTTAAAATATGTAAATCTTGATAAATTAACAAATAAACGGTAAATTATGGTCTTTAAGAAAATACACTACCATATTCCTCCCTTTGTGCTAATTTCAAATAATATTTAAAAATCAAACACATTACAGTATGGGTAGGCGGTGGCTGGGTGAAGCAGCTTTGTTCCTATGGCTAACAGGTTTCACATACAATTCCATGCTATCATATAGGGAACACACAAAAACACTTGCAATCCACTTATTGTGTACTTGTAGGATATGTTAGGTGCTACATGCCTTACACACCCATTACACAGGATAAAATGACCTGTGGTCGCCCAGTGCTCCATCCATTCCACTGTGTCATCAAAACTAAATTTAAGATTAAAGCACATTTATATGAGAAAGGAAGGTACTTGCAGCTTCAGATACATCGAGGTGGATTAATACCTGATTTCACCAGAAAAAAAATGTCAAGCAATTGCGAGTGATAATATTCACAGCTGACAGCAAATTTCATCATAACCTAAATATAACAAGAGGCATTGAAATATGACTGGAATATGCAAAGTGTGACACTCTTCAACAAAAAGCACGCCACCACCAATGCACACGCAGTACGAGAAACAGACACGACTGCTGAACACGGACTTGCAACCCAAAGGTTGTCAGGTTGAGTTGCAAAAACGGCACCGGTGTTGTAACAACAAACAAGATCAAAGATTCAAGAGAACTGGACAGGTGACAAAAAAAGCCAAAGTGATGCTTTTCAACAAGCTCGCTGTTCACCATATCGTGCGGAGAAAGGTACAAGTCACTTTCCTGTTGAGGAGGTATGGCTCAGAGAAATGCATTTAACGTGACATGCAGTTACGTGAAATGGTCTTATACATTATTTGCATTGTAGTATACTGTGTATATATATATATATATATATATATGTAGGGTGAAATATTTTCATTCTACGTTTGATGTCTTTCTAGGCATTATTTTGCCATTTGGAACACCCCTCATTTAGCTGCAGCTGTGCACCAACACACCTTTTCATTCCAGGTTGACCCTTTCAGAATGTGCTGCATTTTGTCGTTTAAAAGTTCTCGCACCTCTTCATTCTGCTCATGTTGTGTGGTCTCCATTTTTTCAACAAAACTGAAGACAAAGCCAACTTTACTTGAGGGGACAAAAAAAGGCAGCTAGGCTTGAACTCACAAGCCTGCAACAGCACTACACACTAAAGCACAGTTGTAACCCATTTAGGTAAGTACACCACAACATGAAACTGGAAAATCCACATTCAAAATGAAGGCAGTGAAAATGTAAGCTGGCAATGGGGGGTTGTGTGATGATAACGCCACCTGTGTCGGTATTATACGATACATGAAACCTGTTTAGCTAAACCCCAAACAAAAACAATTAGATAACTACACTATGAAGAAATGTTGAAGCTTTAGCCACTTGGCTAAGAGGCGAACCACAGGGTTTTCAATCAGTGTTCACTGATACTGATGTCAAACTGATGGACATGAAGATTTATTCCACAGTTCTCCAGGCAGCTGGTTATTTTCTCCGTCCACAGCTTTTGATTGTCAGAACTGCTCTCTGAAAGTCCATTTTTCAGATGGCAACCCAAGGCACAGCTCATGAAAGTAAATAACACAGACAATGAGACAAAGTCACGAAGTGAACAAGTCCAGGCTGCTGGTTAAAATTAAGTGCTGCAGATCTGGAGGAAAAACTGCCACTCTCTCAATACTTTTACAGGACAGACAGAGCTGTGTTCCAGTCATACTGGGTGATCTATTAGGTCACAATGTCAGCTGCAATAATTAGCCCAAGAAGCAAGGCTGAGATTTTCCTCTTTGTCATGAACCTCAAAATGGTTGAGTGGAGGAAGGAGTTAAGGTCAGGTAAATGCACAGTTATGGTACACAATGAAGAAAGTTAATAATTATGAGGAAAATATACTGTCTATACTGTAGTTCCCATACCCTTGTTAATTATCTGTCCAAGTACATTAATTAAAACTGCTAAGGGGTTATGAATCTAATTTCGTTCAGTGAGATTCTTGCGGCAGATTCACGCTGCACAGATGCACGAAAAAAGGTTCCCCGTTATTGTTTAATGCCATGTGAGCCCCTAACAGGTGGAGTGAGCAGGAAAAGAGGCACAGAAGAATCAAAGGGCTGCTGCCCTTTCTCATCTTCACCCATGTAGTTCACTCACCAGAAACGACAACATCCAAATGCGTTTCTCTCTTCCCATTTCAGGCTACCCTCCCCCCACAGGCATTCACGCACCTGTGGGGGTGGAGAGTGAATAAAAGCCAGCCAGGGCGTTCCGGTCGGTGGACACATCAGCGCCTCCTACACACTGATTTTGAGGCCAACAGACCGCCATCCTGCCTCACCGACATTGAGCTGCCTTCGTCTTATGGCGGCCGGCTACACAGAGCCAGCTCTGTCACGATCCCACAGGAAAATCCCAGCATGTTTCCAAAGACTGGGATTTTTATTATTGTCTTTCAAGATATCCAGCTTTTCAGTTTGAAATACATTTCAGTTCCATTTTTCCATTCCTAATGCCATGAAGCTAGCAGTAAACCACCTACACTCCTCTCAGGGGTTGCATATCAGGTTGAATTTTAAGTAAAGTGGGAGGTTGGAAGTTATTTTTTCATAGTAAATAAGGCGTAACAAAGAGCTCACCCTACCACACTGTAATTCTGATTGGTCCCGCCCATTTTTCCACCTGCAAAAACAGACTGGAGCCTTTGATACTGAAAGCAAAAACCCCTAAACTACAACATAACATTATCAAAACCATTTTGATTTGTCAGCCTCAAGAGCACTGCAAGTCCACACAACAAAAGCAGGCACATTTATTTTGAGTCTTTTTGCAGGCATATAAATATGCACATAAAAGCCATAATGTTCATGTGGGAATGGAAGAACTGCTGAATAACACCGAGCAACTCTGCACAGAAACAGCACGACTAAACAGCGCTCACTCAGCTATAGCTGTGTGTTCACAGCCCCTACATATTATTTTCAGGCCATGACAACAGAGGGGAACACCCGAGCACTGAGTCTAAATTAAGAAAATTTACTCTGTTCAGACGTTTTCCTCTGTGAGAGCTGGATTTAACCCGTGATCACCAGGTAGTGTCTTAGAAAATGGATACGAGCACAAGAAGTTTAATAGCATCCATTACTAATGTACACTTTATCTCACTTAGCATGAACTACCTTAAATTCCAAAAATATACCAATCTGACATAAAACACAAAGCCAAAGTGTTCACATAAATTTAACACTATGAGCAATAGCCAAGTCTTACCAGTTTTGGTGCGTATCAATACCTTCTGTCCCACAACTGAAGGCGCACAAAAAAAACCCAGTTGATACAATCATCTAACCTCCAGCTGACATGGGACTGCAGCACAGCTCAGCATGTAAGCTGTTATGCAACAAAATGGTTAAACACAACAGGGTGGATATACAACTCAAAAGGACATTTGTTACTAACCTGTAATAAGTCACTGACTCCATACAAACTCCTAGCAGGTTATTGTAAATAATCCTGTCTCACTTTTAATAAATTGTAAAATGAAAAAAAGGAGAGACTCGCCTAATGTTCATATATTTATATGATAATAGAACTTCTGCAACATTCTACGCTTTTCCAGACTCCAGACTCAAAGTCAACATCATTGTACTCCCAAACAACCTTTTTGCATTTCTGCATCAGTCTCTCATTTGTGTCGCATGTAAATTGTACTGTGCACTATGGTAAAGTGTGTGTGTTTTGGCTGCAGTAATTACTACCTCTACAAGTTGGTCTGTGCCATGTGTGAAGAGGAAGGCAAGAAGATACAGGTGCAGAGGGCCACTGGGATAATAAGCTCAGAGCATCACTGGTGAGTTAAATACATGCATGAGTAGACTATTCCAAACAATCACACTGTCATTGATAATGCTTGCTATTAAAACTGCTTTTGTTTTTCAATTTAAATCAAAATTATTTTAAAAGATTAATCAAAATGATAAAATTTCCACTTAATGACTACAAATTCTTGTCATTACAAATGCTTTAGCAGGCATCCTTAGCTCAAGTTGTAAAGAAGCTTGCAGGAAAAATGTTTGAGTTGTGACACAATGTCTCTGTTTGGTATTAGGTATGCCGACAATGTAATATCCGTAAACTCAGTTATAAGCATATAAATTAGAAGCATATCATTTTGATACTCATTTAAAAAATAAAGAACAACAAGTTAAAAAGCGTCGCCTCAACACCAGCTCGAACATTTTTGGACTGAACCTTACAGTAACTTGTGAATAATACATGTGCACTCGGAGCAGAGACTGCCGAGAGTACAGCGTGTTATCGCTACTGATCTCCTTCTGCACATGGAGTATTCGTCGCATTTTTTTGGACATGCTCGACACAAAATCTTTCTTTCGGGTTAAATATTATTTACTGGCAGGAGGCATTACACTGTACTTACAGCAACGAATCTGCAACCTGCTTACGACCTGCATAAAGAACTGCACAGGTCGTACGTGCACATCATCTTCTTTTGCATGTTTATAGTCATCATTAACCAAACTGGACAGGGACTACATTTTAGAACTCAGTACGAGTACGTTTAGTTAGCACAAATAACTTCTTGTTGATGGGTACAGCCAGAGCCAGCAGCGGGGGCGTAAGTCCATGCTACTTGGTGTTGAGAATTACCGTTTTGTACCTCCATCATAACCATTTCAGTGCAAACACCTGCCAAACCAACATTTAATTAAAGACATTAATGAATGTAGGCGCTTTCAGCAGTTTACTGCGTTACATCCCGAGTAAACCTTACTGGAAAGCATGCCGCTCTGGTGGATGATAAAAGGAAGAATAACCAAAGATATTAAATCAGAGCTCAGAACAAGGTTTCTGTTTAATACTGGTCCAAATGTTTTGTTTGGAAATCATGTAGAAAAAGAAGCATGCTAATCCACCCACCTGCAAAATGACCGCAGAATTAATTTTTTTGTATGGATAAATCTTCTTTATACCGCGAAAGCGCCGACTGCTACAGAGACACTTGCTGATGTGCCCGGGACCACATTGAGATCGCTAATAAAAGCCGGGAATCTGAATAGTGCAAGGGGATTCGGATCCCGGGAACGTGTATAACACATTACCGCGACACTGCAGTTCCCTGGCAGATGATGGAAAAATAGAAACAAATCGCGGACCCCACCCGAGCATCAGAACAATCATTACGACCACAAAACAGCTATCATCACTGTATTTTAGACGCCTCGAAAATTACATTTAAATATGTATCACAAGATGAAATTTACAATTTTAACGAATAAAACAAAAATAGTTTAATAAAAAAGAGACCCATCGATGCATCAACACAAGAAAGCACTGAGGGAAATTGGTTTTAAAAATGTTTCTCATAACCACGTAAATTTTAAAAACCTATTTCACAAATCCGCCTCAAAACGCAAGCATGCTTTATCCTGCTATTAGTTTCACATTTTATAGGCAATCGTTCATACGATCTCCACTGAGAAGGTATTTAAAGCCGTTGATTAAATATTTTAAAAGCATCTTTATTTTATGGCTTATGCTTTATTTTTGATTTCGTACAGTTTGTTTTCATCAAGTCACAAACACCCTTTTCTTCAGTACTGGATCTTTACTGTGAAAAAACAAGCTTTAAATCAGTTTGTGCATTATATGTGTGTAGCAATGTGTTTGAAGCAAGCCAAATGGCACTGCCATTAAGGACTGTTGAGGCTTATGAAACACTTACACACATTCGTTAATTCATAATAAATAATACAGTGCCAAATCCTGTCTCTCCCATGAACAAGGCTAAACTGTCTTGTTCATGGGAGAGTCAACACTGCAGAATGGCATGTCTGCCAGTAGAGAATAAAGCAGTCACATTCACTGGCTTTCAATTCATTTTTCAAGGCAGCTCATTGTCTTGTCATTCTGGAAGTATTTTCAGAAAAAGGCTGAAGACTCAAAAGTACTTTTATTACCAGTGTGCAATACACCTTTCTGGCTACATCTGCCAGCACTAGATTTTAACATATTCACCGTGTGTATAATGTATTCGGCCACATTTCAATTACCATATGAAGTGCAGTAGTTAAAGAACTGAATGCAGCGGGTCTTACAACTAAGTAGCATTGTTGTCTCATACCTACAAGACAGCAAGTCTGAATCGGGTCCTTTACACTGTGTGCACAAGCTTTGCAGTTTCCCCATGCTTTGTGGGTTTACTCTGAGTATCACAGTTTCAGGTGAACTGCTGAGTTACTGCATGCGTGTATGACTGTGTGTGGGTTTCCTGAATTTGATTGATGCTTCATCCACTGCTGGATCCTGCATTGCCTGGAACTGCAAACCGTATTCATTTCAAATACCCTAACAAGTATTCAGATGTATTATTAACACAATGGGATTTTTCAAAAAACTTTGTGCATCTCAAGACTGAAACTAGAGTGGTCCAGATTCCCTTTGTTTTTATATTTGTCTTGTATAGGTCTCAGTTAAACATTATAACAAATTAATGGAATCTGTAATGCAATTGTGTTTTCAAAAGATGAGTTTATAAACACTTTATGTTTCTGTTATGAGCAGGGCTCACTGGGACTAGTGGGACCAGGCACAGAAGGTTGGTGGTTACACAGTGCTGTTGTTGGAAAGAGGGGAGAAACAGTAGTGCAACTGGAAAGTGATTGGCACTGGCAACAACAGACAGACAGACAGAGACTGCAGCAGCTGTGTATGTGCATGTGACAGTCAGCTATATGTATGTGATACTAGCTAATTTAAAGCCCTGGAAAACAAGGATTCTGTACATTATTCATTTATTAATATAGGCCTATTTCATTTTAAGTTTTTAAACATACTGAGCAGTGCCTATAAGATGTACTGAAAGTTTGCATCATTTTGTGGATTAAGTAAGATACATAAAAAACTTTTCCAAATCACTTAAAAAGCCATGAGTTATTTGTTTTACCTAAGACACCAAAAATAATATGTAAAATTGACCATGCAGCTTGTGTAACTATTCAAATGCCTGTGCTACAAAACCTTAAAGTGACAAATTGCTGCCACACAAGACAAAGTCTCTTATTTGGATATGATTGAATTATTTGCTTTTACTAGTACTTAAGCAATGCAAAAATATTTTGTGGACATAAACTCCACTTGGGTATCCAAGCTGTGAACCCACTGTAAAAAAAAAAAAACAAAACAAAGATGAAACCCCAGAAGTAAGTTAAGAAAAAGATTCAAAATAAAAATCCAAAATGATTAATGTCCCAGTGACCAGTATTTGATCAATCATCAGGAAGTGGAAGGTGTATCACATCAAGTTGATGTGTCTATCAAACATTTGCACCCAAGCATGACGTAAAGGAAACAACAGAGAATACAGCCATTGCTTTGAAGGAACTACAAACTATTTTACTAAAACTAGGGTACATGTGCATGAGGGCACAATATCAAGAGCTCTCCATAAAACTAGCCTGTTTGGAAGGGTGGCCAGAAAGGAGGCATTACTCAGGAATATACACAAAAAGGTACTTGTGGAGTTATCTGCACTGCGTGACAGAGACCCAGCTAGGATGTATGGAAAGGTTTTGTGGTCAGATGTCTCAAACAAAACACAATCCCTACAAGGAAATATGGTGATGTCAGCATAATGATGTGGGGGGTGCTGTTCATCTACAGGGAATCCTGTTAAGATTGATGGAACGATGGATGGAACCAAACACAGGAAAACACTGAAAGAGAACCTCTTCAAGTCAACTCAGAAACTGAGGCTTATTGGGAAAGTTCACCTGTCAGGAAGAAAACAACCCCAAAGGGCACAGCAGCATCAGTCTCTCAAACAAAAGTGAATGTCCTACAGTGTCCTAGTCAAAGTGCTGATGTCAACCTGACTGAAAATCTATTGCACATTTATTGGTCTGCAAGAACGGGGCATAATCACTCATAAGGAAAAAATACTATGTGTAGCAAAAAGAGGCTCTACTAAATATTACTAGCTGAATACTTATGCAATCAGTGATTTTTATGATTTCATTAAAAAATTGTTTTGACAAACAATTTAGCTTTTAAAAATAAAGTGTTGGAACATTTCAGTTTACAACAGAAATACCTATTGGAACATTATGTGTGTGTACCTTTTTATATCCAGAAAACGGTGATAACTTTTGCATATTTCTTCTAGGAACTGTACAATCTGTTGAAAATGTTTTACACAGTATAATGAGGAGTAGGTTTCTGCTCACCCATGTATTTGTTCAAACAAATATAATCCCAAATTCATAGAGTGCCACTGAAACTATAGCAAAGTTAAACAGACATTTAATTATTGTTAGTTCATGTTACTTTTATGTCGAGTTGTTTTTTCTGAGGCCATTTTTTACAATTAGGATTCAAAAAATGTTGCATTGTTTAAACATACTATATCTACTTCATTCTTCCTCATACTGTAATATACGTATATGATAACAGTGCAGTGGAAAATATCAACTAAATTTCCAGTAGCCTATTAAAATTTAACAAGCTATTTTAATGACCACTGTGTGCTTTTCTTTCTTTAATGGAAGGATACCAACAAGTTTGGCTAGTGTGTATTTTCCAGAATCATCTATTCTGTAGTTTCACAGGGAGCTCAGCTACCTCAAGGAACAAGGGTGCCATAGCAGCACACTCACAGAAAGTCACATGACACACAATCAGGAGCTCTGCTACCTCAGGGAACAGGGGTG
>JABJVR010002916.1:0-16624 GCA_025773905.1 Chitala chitala | reverse complement strand
CCAAAAACTCCACAGTGTGGAGAAAAAAAACCTCTGGGGGCCCAAGGTTGACTGGCTGCCCAGCCCCTCCTGGGCATTATTGACTGCAAGGATGTACTGGGACAGAGGAGAACATTCAGCCAGAGACTGCCAAGTGCTCCACAGAACAACACAGAAGATCCTCGCTTCCAGTGGCCATTAAACTGTACAACTCTTCTCCCTACTGCAAGGGGGACTGCTGCTGAAACTCGACAATCAGTTTTCATATCACTAATCACCTGCATACATACATTTTCTTTCTTTCTTTCTTTCTTTCTTTCTTTCTTTCTGTCTGTCTGTCTGTATTTTGTAGTTGGTAGGTCTGATGGCCGGCCCACATACACAGTCCTCATTAACAGTCTGCCTGTGACTGACTGGTACAAAAACAATAACTTTAATAAGTTTCAATGTTTCCAATTAATACCACACACACCTTGTTTGTGTATGACTTTCATTAAACTACTCCAGAAAAAAACTACAGCCATTTTATATTTTATTTTGTATTGCTTTATGCATTTAATCATCTATTTAATTAAGCATTTGATCATCTTGAATTCATTTTTCTCAGTCACTTCATCCCTCCTTCAAACTTGTAGTAATTATACATGCACTAAAACCCTGGGAAATTCACGTTCTGGTGCTCTGGTGAAACCACCTGATTCCCTGATATCTGACTAAGATGGGTTTTTGTTCCACACAAGAACTCCCTGCTAATTAGGCATGGTTTACTAAATTATTTATACAACTTTAATAAATTATTTTATGTTTATGAATTTTTGTCAGAGATTTTTGCAGGTTAGGTTTTTCGTATGTCAACGCAAAATTTAAAAAAATGTATATCATTCAATAAGGCAGTGTGGTGTTTGAAGACTACTCCAGCAGCTTCTACACTAAGGCTGGGGAGAAGATATGTACCCTGCATGCCTTTACCCACCCCCACCCCCAAAGTGAGCTTTAGAAGGAGATTTTGATGCCTGGGCAACCCATATGCTTCTGCCCAGGCTAACACACAGGAGAGCTCACTCCTTCCAAAAAGCTGACTCTTCCACAAGGTTCATCTGCATTACCTCCCAAGACCAGCTCTGCCAACAAGGGCAGAAACAATAAGTTTGAAACAGCGTTACAATTAGAGCTGACGTAATGTTCTAATGTCAAAACTAAAAGTGGTTATGCCAAACAATAATCAAATTGCAAAAATTACACTTTTACTCCTTGCCATTAATTACATTTTCAAATATTGTCACCTTTATGTTGTTTCATTCTTCACACCGTTAAGGGTAAGCTACGTACCCAAGAAAATCCTGTCTCATTCAGTTCTCACACCCATAGGCATTGCGCGGGCTATGAAGATAGTCCACATAAATTAATCTTCTGAATGTTACTCAACCCAGTAGGGACTAAGTGGCTAGCACCGGACATATGTAGAGGGGCACCAAATTCATACATTAACTACAGCACACCTGAAACCTAAATATAATTCAGCAGCAGTATCCGTGCATATCACAAGTACATGGTTATGCGACATCCAGACTGAGCCCACTGAGGTATGAGTCTTATTTTTGCAACTCTCGCCCCTACAATCTGTTCATTTCAGCAGGATACACCTTCAATGTCATGTTGATACAAAGCCCATTGCTTCCTGAATCAAGTATGACATTTTCAGTGTTGGGGGGCTAAGTAAACACTATAGATTTGACAGGGATTAATTTCAAAAATCTCATGAAAAACCTTTGTAGAGAAGGATTACAGCAGATTTTTTCTAACACGGTACCCCTGATAACAGCTTTTCCTTTTGTTACATTTTAAATCTTGTGAACATGAGTTCGGAAATATATAGAAGACATAAAATCCAGTTTGCCATTAATTTCAAGCAGGCTTTTTTCATTAATTTGAAATAAAAGCTTATCAGATAGTTAAAATGAAAATATGCCAGTGACAAGATGAACAGCAAATGCTTTGTCCTGCCCTTGTACACAGCTGGAAATTGAGACTTTTTTGTGCTTTTCTGTCGTAAAGAGGCGCTACATCCTATTGCAGCATAAAAAGGGTGTGCAAAACGCAGAAGCCCAACTTCAAACTGAAACTCTGTTTGGTTTTACAGCTGCTTCTGACTACAAAACCAATGTATTTAAATGTGTTTTAATGGACTGATGTCTTCCTCGCATGATTGGAAATTAAAAAAAACTTCTTAAAATCTTAAAAATCTTTAAAAAGACAACAGCTCAACTACTTTGTGTATCTCTGAAGCTACGGCAATCAGTCACTTAACGAGGCAGAGCCAAAGTGAAGGCATATCTGTAGTGACTAGAACAGAAGCTATTCCAGTTAAGCTTAGTCCATTACATGGTCAGGCATATTGAATCTACCATTCATACTACGTCAGAACATTTCCATGGCAAACAAACCAAAGAAACAGCAACTGGCCCTATAAAGTGTGTATGTTGCACTTACCAGAGCAGACGAGTTTCATCAATATGTAATCCCTGCTGCAGCCCCCCTTACGGCAGCATTTCAGCCAGTTAAACACACACCTGAGCCCTTCTGTTTGACAAAGAACGGTGAATCCCGTATCTAGCAGACAAAACACATATAAGGCTTTCAAGAAAATGAGGGTGACGAGAAAACCCCTTTCCTGTTAAAGTGCAGTCCAGTGACCTCCTACATGCTTTTAAGCCACTTCACACTGTTGTACATAAACTTTAATTGCATGACTCCATTGTGCTACTGCAAAAAGCAAAAATTAAATGTTGCAGTTTGTTCCATTTTGTATGATACATCACCACAGAATATAAACACTACCATCTCAATACAGTTTATAAGATGACTCCATGCACAGAAAATGACGCTAGCACACGTTCCCATTAATTAGTGCAGGACATAAACACAACAATTACAGTTTACAACAAGAACACTATAATAGGACCTATACAAACATTCAGAAAGCAACGTTCAAAACAGAGATATCTGAAAAAGAGTGGTCTCAAACTGAAAACTGCTACGCTTATGTAACATGCATGGTGCATGCCACACTTACTGGCCCTGGAGAAGGTCTGGTCAGCTTCACTTTGTTGGGAGTCACCCGTTTCTAGTGGAGTTCTGAAGAGGGAGAGAGAGAGAGAGAGAGAGAGAGAGAGAGAGAGAGAGACATCACAGCCCATGCTGATCTACTGCGACGAATACATTGACCAGTGGATGTTGCCAGCACACATCCACTTTGGGTATAGTCAGTCCACTGCAAATGTCAGAGGAAGACTCCTTTAGCCGCATTAATGGTACTTTTGTTCAGAAATGGTGGTGGCTGTAGAAACAGATGAACAACAT
Organism: Chitala chitala; assembly: GCA_025773905.1. Classification (NCBI taxonomy): domain Eukaryota; kingdom Metazoa; phylum Chordata; class Actinopteri; order Osteoglossiformes; family Notopteridae; genus Chitala; species Chitala chitala. The sequence goes on along the minus strand of JABJVR010002916.1, from coordinate 13,285 downwards.
GTAAAGTGCTTCAGAACAGATCTGGGAACAGAACACAGAGGAATGTGTGCTGAGACATTATCTTTTCTGGTGACTGACCACTGTTGGCTAGAAAAGAGAAGCTTGGCAGACCACACGTGTGATGAAATGAGTTACAGCCTGCGAGAAGCTTCAAGACAAATGTAAATGATGTGCTGGCTTTGGTGAACAGAAGTATTGAATTTAGATGTGCTCCACTGTATAAAGAGACTCAAAAACACTTTACATACTGCAAACATGTTATCGAATGCATTTAAAAATGAATTACCAGCATATGTGTCATGACAGTCAGTATAATAACATAAATGACTATAATTTTTGAAATTTGAAATAATAATAATTTTGAATTAGTTTTCTATGTATTAGGTACATCTCACGTGATTTTTTTTCACAGACAATTTTGCAATTCTGACCACCACTTTAGTGAATCTTAGTTGTTACATTATGCGCAGTTATGACAATATGTCCACTTTCGTGCTAAAAACATGCCGACGCATCCGTAAGTTTTACAATATGCCAGAACCATAGTGCCGATTCTGTGCTTTCATTTTGAGCATCTATAGTTTGGATATGTCAGCTCTGTAATCAGCCTTTGTCCCGGATTTTTGACTTGGTGGGGGAAAAATCTTAATTATAATTAGCTCTATAAAATGTACCTTGGAGATATTTCTCTTTATGTCTGACGCTAAACACTTAGTGATTTGGTACAGAGAGAAACTCTTAATGAACATCACAGTTGTCTCAGCACGTGAGAAATCACGGCTCGGGACACTTCCGAATGAGAGATGAGACGCTAGCCTCGTGCAGCACGCTGAGCGCACCTGCATCCTCCATGTGCATCACCTTACATAGCGCTCATTTAGCTATTTATGGCTTTGTTTAGCGTCCCATCAAAATCCCACCGAGCACTTTTCTTTATCTGCGTAGTAGTCTAGATCTGAATAACAGTAATTAAGAATAAATTATGTGCGAATGCATTATTGTGTGCACACACTCGTTATGTTCATCCCTGTTTTAATTAGATTTTAATAGCGAAAGTTAAATTTTGCACGTTTTCTGTCTCAAATATTTTAAAATGTCAGATAACATGGCTTAATTAAAAACTGGGATGCAGGTACTTTACTCAGAATGTAAAGTTTGCGTTGCCTTTAAAATTACGTTTTGTTTCTTAGTCCAACAAAACACCACTAAGCAGAACCGTAAAAACAAATTTTACGTATCATCGAATATACATTAATAGGTGTGTGGCAGCAAACCCATGATCTCGTCCCGCAGCTTTTTAAAACATTTTCACTTTTCACTTCATTCAAAATGTAAACACACACACACACACACACACACACACACACACTACGAGACTTAATTTTCACTTTTTGTAAAGTCCTTTATGCAAAAACAACTTACCGTTTTCTGGCGGTTATCGAGTAAACTCCATCATATATTAACTTTGGGAACAAATCATCGCTAACACACTGTAGCGTGTCCGCGCGTTCATCCTCCCACGCCTGCCGCAAAGATTAATTGCTGCACCCTGTACAGATAAAACTGCACCTCTATCCGTACTGATCACAAGCAGCCGGTCATGTGCCGTCAGGGTTGGGTGTCTGTCCGTAAACCACCCCTGATAATACATGATCTCCTCGGAGGAAAAACCCATGACCAGGTGTGGTGGTGGTGGTGGTTAAACCACGCTTTGGTGGTAACTGTGTGGTCTAGTGGTCTGTATCTCCTAAAACGCCATACCTATTTAACGTTTATAAAATCTTATCGTACATTATTAAGATAATTATTGTGGACAGCCACAGCTATTAAATGTTTATTTCTCCACGTAGAAAATATATGCTGCTAGAAGCTACATAAATTTATATTTTTACTTATAGTAAAAATCCGAATATGAACATTTTTAGTAGTATACTTGTAATTAACTGTATAAGCGTAACGGTTGGTAATTTAATATTCTAACATTAGCCAATTCTCTTTGGGGTAAAAAGATTAATTAATATTGAAGTTGTTAGTACTGTACTAATAACAGCTCTTGATTTTCAGCTGTTGAAGCCGGTGGCATTTCGGCTCAGCGTGAGCTTCACACCACACTTACAAAACGGAATGTGTGTGTTTCCTGTGTCCGATCACAGCTCGTGTTCACAGTATTTCGAATAATGTAGCGCAGTAACACCGATTGGTGTTTGAATTTGTACACTGAGCATATTTAGGTACTGAATAGCGGGTCGATATATGTCCACGTATGTACATGTACATGAGGAGAAAGCAGTTTTTTCGTAACTTGCAGTGAGCTTTGAGACCTGAACAAGATTTCTCTGTCCGATTTACCTGTGCATACCAATATTCGAATTAATTTAACCTATTTGGAAACCCGTATTAGTGCACACATTCATTAATAACTGGAAAACAATATATAATGTTAATTACATTATATTAATATATGTAGTCTTCTTAGGTATAAGCCTAGCTTGTACTGTAGGAAGATTAGCCTCTACACAGTTAAAGTGTGTTCCTGAGCTCAACAAGTTTTAAATTTAAAATGCTCAGTAATTTGTAAATCTCCCCTGCCACTTTGCACAAAATTTAGAGACAAAATGTAAATGCTTATGTTCTCATACCTCATAACACTGAATAGGAGGTACAGCAGGTTATTAAATAAGGATAAAAGACATCAAGGAATCCAACACATGTTATGAAAAGGGAATAAATGTTGAGGTTGTATAAAATAACCTGTCAATACAATTTCAACCTATTATTGTATAGAGCTTGTGTACAGTAAACCTATGTTTTCCATTCGTGTGTGTTTTGGTTCATTACTTTGTGCCTAAGTGATAAAGGACTTTGGACAGTATTCCGATAATAATAGTGAACAGGACCACATGAAGTCAATGTGGATTAAATGATATACAAACTGTTTTACAAAGGTAGGAATTCCCAAATGAATGAGTGAATGAATATATTTATATTATTTGGATTGCAAATGTTTGTGGCTGACATTTACTACATGCAGTGAAGCCCCTTTAACATGTTGACATTCTTTAACTTTGATTAAATTTTTTATTCTGAAATAACTGGTTTTATCTTCTGTATTTACAAGGTATATAGTTTTGATGTCTATTATTTGGGCCATGATATGTAAGGAATGCATTTGCAAATGGAATATAAAAATATATATATTGAATAATTTGTTATTTAAGGACCTACAGAAATACAAAAACATTTCTTAAAATTTCACAGCACTTTTTGCTCTCAGCAGTTTGTCAATATGACAGCAGTGTGTGTGGTGTATGACAGTGTTCAGATGACATGTTCAATAGTTATTTGCCAAAGACATGGGAAGAGACACGCTGTTGTTTATATGTTGTTTTCTATAGTCCATCTGAGTGGATTTCAGTGAGATAATGTTGGAATCATCCTTTGTACATTCATTTTTGTTCTGTGCATGAAAAACACCCTTTTCCCTTAGAGCCATGCCCCTTTTTTGTACCCATTTTATCATTATCATTTGAATTGTTGGACTGTTATAATCATAGCTGATAAACTGCAAGCAAAGGTAAACCCACAGCAACATTTCAGATGCACGTGGCTGTCATGAAGTGAAGTCAACAGTCAGTTGTGTCTACAGGAAAGCTGTTGTCTTTTTCTAATAATTCGACTGCTATTGTTGGCTATGTGTCTGCGCTGATTGCTGAATAATTCACAGCTATTAGGTGCATCCAGCAACTTTAAAGGGGAATATTAGAATTTTAATAAGTGTAGTGCTGGCATTTACTTATTTCCTCTAGGCTTTTCGCTGAGTTTTAGATAATTTGCCATCAGAGAGAAGGATCACGCAGTGCAGTCAGAGGAAATCATTCTCTGAGAAGTGCTTGTTATTATATGAGGAGGTTACGGACTATAACATTGCAGAAAGCTTCCTGTCAACATTTTTTTTTACTCTTAGCATCCCAAGTTAGAATGGCAAAAATCTGATTATTCCCACTTAATTACTTGTTAAAGAGTCTTTGTTAAAGGCAGCAATGAAATGAACTCATGACATAACTCTGTAGGTTGGTTTGGTGATCCTTGCAGGCCCCATGACAAGAGAACAGTGTTCTTGGCTCATACGCTAAAGGGAGTGAAATCTTTGAATTCGGTTTTTCCCTAAGGAAATGAAACTGAATTTAAAGCAAAAAAAAAGGACAAATTTCTGATAACTATAAGACAAAAATGATGACATGGACCTTTGGAATTCATCCTATGAGATTTCTACAGTACAGTGTCACATTCTTCAGGAAAATGGCAGCTTGTTATACTAATAGATCTTCCTTGAGCCAGTGCAGTAGATGTCTCTGGTGAACCCTCTGTGCACCCTTAGAAGTTCCCCTGTAAACAAAAGTCTGGGATGAAGTTTATGGCACTCTACAGGTTATCAGGAAGCTGAGGGCAGCAAATCAAGGTTACAGCTGAAACCTAAAACACAACTCAACTGGACAAGCTTTAAGGCACTCCAAACACAGAAAAACAATGTCTGTTTATGTTTTCATTGTACGGTATATAGAATTTCAGTTACTTCAACACACAAATAAAGAACAAGATCTCTTTAAACAAAGTACCTCAACATTTCCCTTCCTGACTGGTATATACACCATAGTTTTTTTTAAGTTGACATTCTTGTTTGACACATTCTGTTCTTTTAAATTTATTTAAGATTGTCTCTGGGTTGCTTTCTAAGGTGTTGAATGTAATATTTAAATGTAATACTTTTTCTGATGGAAGTTGTTTTGATTAAACATTTAATGGTTTAGGGGAAGTTGGAAGTGTAGTATATGCTGCTCTCTGTAGGAACAGGAAAATGCTGATGTCAAACAAAGACAAACCACTGAGGTTGGAGAGACCTATCAGAGGTTCTCTAACCTGGTAAATATGCTGTCATGGAGCTCAGTAGGATCATTCTCTCCATTATTATGCTTTTCTGATATTGCTGAAACCGATGCAGGATAATTTGCAACTACAGTCAGTGGACTGGCAGCAAAGCTGGAGGATTTCTTACTTTTATGCTGGAAACTACTTTTTTGGGAGTTACATATCTTACACTGCATGCTCTATCTTTCAAAAACTGCTTCTTGGCTATAAAGCAATGATGTTCCTCTTTAGAATGAAGATTATGGAGAACTGGAAATTAAACTGTGTTGTGGTACATGTTGTGTTTGGAGATGAAGATGAGTTCAAGATGAGTTTATGAATTGTAGTAAAATAACCATTCTAACTTTTGCTTATTTCATTGCTCATATATTGTTATATAATTGGTATCTATCTCAGACAATATTGTTTCTTAGTTTACCAGGTGATCTTAAATAAAGGGTAGCCTGCTTAAAGAAGTTGTTCCATATTATTAACCAAGTCACAGTTGTCATGTAATATGGGGAAGAAAAAAGATCTGTCTGAAGATGAAAAGTGTGAAATAGAGCAATGCCTTAAAAAAATTGTAAGTGATTCAGAGCACAGTTGAATCCGGTCAGATGCAGGATTATTAAGGAAGTCTTCCATCCAACAAACTAATAGTATTAAAAGGGCAGCTATAAAGAACCCCTTGTTGAGCAGCAAACAGGTATTTGAAACTGCTGGTGTCTCTTGAGTCCCAAGAACCTCTCGAAGCAGAATCCTCCAGAGCTTGGAAGTTGTCCGTTAATCTGTATTTGGCCACCTTTAACCAAACAAAGAGAAACATTCAAAATACACCAAGACTAATTGTCAAACTGTTTTACTCACTGATGAATGCCGTGCTACACTGGATGGTCGCTACACTGGTGGTCCAAATGGATGGAGGTCAGAATGGACATGGGCAGGTCCCTTTAGAGTGCCTGAGGGTGTCAAAATGACGTCTGAAAAATATGTGGAGTTCCTGACTGACCATGTCCTGTCATGGTATTAAAAGAAGAGTCATGCCTTCTGGAATAAAACACCACTGACTCTATAGTTATTATGGGCATGAAAAGAGAAAAAAATCGTGGTGTGGCCACGTCATCCTCTGACTTCAGCCTGATTGGGATCCTGTGGAGCATCCTTTAAAGGAAGATCTATGAGGGTGTCTGGCAGTACACCTCAACACAGCAGCTCTGGGAGGTGATACTGGCATCAAACAAAATACAGCCAGACACTATACATGGACTTACATGTTTGACAGATGAGATAGTTGTTACAGTAATATCAAAGAAGAGTTCATATATTAATATGTACCTTGATGTAAATTTGATCTTTTGAAGAATGATCTATTCGTATACAACAGATTTGTTTTGAGTTATGTTTGTTTTGAGTGACTAACAGGATGATTTCAAACTACATTCTGCATAATGATTTGGATCAGTGTATTTTGTGTTGTTTTCACACTATTACAAAAATATGTTATCCTTACCAGTGGTTTTTGCTTGTACTAAAATTCACATTGTAATATAATGGTTCACAGTAAAAAGTCCTTAATTGTGCTATTTAGGAAAAGCAAACAAACATTCCACTTGCATAATTATGTGAAATACAGTGTATACTTTGTGTTTTGTGAACCAAGTGGAGGCTAATATAAGAGAATTTATGTCACTATATGTGCATTGCAATGGGTTGGTGCCCTGCCCGGGTGTCCTTCACCTAGTAACCTAGAATGGTAGACAGAGGCATCAGGCCACCTGCGACCAAGCAGAGGACAAGTGGTTTGGTAATGCATGGACTGTATGTGTGTGTGTGTGTGTGTGTGTGTGTGTGTGTGTGTGTGTGTGTGTGTTCGAGTACACTCACAGCTGAGTTCCTGGACTGGAGTGTGGACCAAAAGTTTGTCTGTTTTCATTCAAAATTGTGTCAGTGTCTTTGTATTAAACCATAACTGGAGCCATGCAGTGTGTCAACAATGAGCCTTTTCTCGTCTGAGTCTTTGTCTCAGCAGCATTCAAGTGCGGTATTTTTGGGGGAAACATGTCGCTCGTGATCTCCTCAAGCACAGCTTGCAACTTGCAGATTTGGGACAGACACTCAGGAGGCCAGAATAACTATCTCCGTAGAATAGCTGGGTTTGGTTTTTGAATGTGAAGTTAAATCATCCGTTGCATCAGGAGTTCTTACCCTTTTTTATGCCATGGACCTCTTTGGCAGCCACAAAATTATGGATCCCTTCTCAGAATTACATTCTTAAATACATAAAGTGAAACACACACAATTATAAAGGAAACCAATTATCATGCAATAGTATAACTCATTTCCAAAAACTATAAAACAGATCTTATGTACTAATACATGTGCTTTATTATGGCAGCTAAAAGCAACACCATACATTTAAGTTTAATTTTATTTTAAAAAGAAATGTTAATGTAAAATCCATAGTTGGTCAGCATCAGTTTTTTCCCCACCCAGGTTCATGTATTCCTGAAAATGTATACGCAAAGCCGAATAAGAACACATGTACCACCGGTTACAAACACTCGTATTAAAGCTTTGGCTGTCTGTGCTGACTCACTTTTCTCAATCAGCGTTTTAAACAGGAAATCAAATTCTCTGTATTCTCGTAATATTTTAACTTTAAACAAATTACCTTTTTAATCTATCTACATTTTTCAATGTATAGACGTATTCATTTAATTCTTTTGTCTATTATATTTTACAATACCCTTACGTTTCAATTGTCCCATAAATCAGTAACTTGAACCAAATATTCTGGTTAAACAGCCTAGTGATAACCTTTTTAAAATTCCTTCAGAACAAGGCTATCATTCTATACGTATATATCGAAAGTTTATTACAAAAGCTATTTAAATTATTAAAAATTAAATGTTTATATTTCCGTAATTATGTAAATTTTTGCGTGGAAAAAGTTCCGTATGGCTGATAATATGTAAAAGTCATAACAAAACAGTGAAAACTTAAGTACCGTGTAGCCATCTACTGATTTTGCGTGTAATTGCAACTGTTGAAACAATAAGCCTATAGCAGGGGTGTCTAATCACGGCCTTGGAGGGCCGCAGTGGGTGCAGGTTTTTCTTCCAACCAGTCAATTGTTTTTAATTTGACTACTACCATAATTACATATCAGTTACATCATTTTTCTCTGTAGTATCCTCTGTAATCTTTCTGTTGTGACCTGGCACGTGGGAAATTTATGTTTCCTGAACTAGATATCACCATTCCAATGAAAATCCAAAATTTTATTTTTCAATAATATTATTGTTCAGTGAATGCTCATATTAGCGATAGATTGTAATTAAATCGAAGGTTGGTTTAGATATCTTGCTTCATTCTCATAATTTCAGTGATCTGATCCTTCGCGCTTCTGAGAGTCACCCAGAAGCGCAGCTGATGAACTCGTTTATAGCCGGGATCTGCGGTACTGGGCTGAAGCGCATCTGGCGAAATCGGCGCTCTTAAATCCTCTGCAAATGTTCGTGTAAGCTAGCACTGTGTTATCCAACTGCCCTCATGCGGCTCCAGGTCTGTTGCTAGGTAGGAGAGCTCTAGTGTAGGTGTCGATGACTTTCCAAAGCGTCCAGCTGCTGTTTGCACTGAGCCCTTCCGGGGTTTTTTGAAATAGTAAGGATTTTGCCCTGGGTACGTTATCGAGTTGTTGACACTGAGTGTCAGTCTACACGGTGTGGTGGTGGGCAACTTTTCAGAGAAAGGAGAAAAGCAAAACTGATGTGATCACTTTTTATTACAGTTTGAGCCACCTGCTCAGCTCAGCGACACAAGATCCAGGCGTTCCAGTGCAGTACTTACTATGCGTCCTGTCTCCGGAGTTTACATTCATTTGCTATTTTGACCTTTAGTCGTCCAGTACAGAGATGAAAGGCACAACTAAAACAGAATTATTTAATTGTAAGAAATAAAAAACATTTGAGTATTTTATAAAACTAGTCATAATTTTGGTTTTTAACTTTGACTGAACCCAGAAGCACTGAAATTTATTGTATATGTGTTCCTAAACCCTACGCATTGTTTGTCCCAAAGTGATTTTTGGAAAAATGAACAAGATAGTCATCACTGGTATTTTCTATGATAAATAATGTCATCAGATTTATGACATGGTTTGAAACATGATTTTATATTGTTATACATATTATCAATGGAGGTTAAGGGGAAAGGCAGATAAGATTATTGTTTTTGTAATCTCATGCCAACATGCTCTAAGTACCTGGCTCTTTTAATCGGGAAGAAAGATAAAGTGAGGCTTTCAGAAACCCTGCAGTGAAGTTTTTTATTTAATATTTTTTGTTACAGTTGAATCTTCTGTGACATTTTCAAAGATAATATCCCATTAGAAACAAAAACACTCAAAATGCAGTCAGTGTCATCTTTTTTATGGTGGTGATGTTGTGTTTATCTAGAGAAAGACAATGGGGAAAAAAAAGAGAGCTGGGAACCATTTTTCCTTTCCTCAGCGGTGTGAACATCAAAGCTTGCCATTTGAGCAGAGACATACTGAAGTGTAGCGTGTCCATATAACATTTTTGTGTGAGGACATGATGTGACTTATGTGAAGATATTTACCAGTGACAGTATAGTCCTTTTTAAATAGAAGAGATAAGTACAGAAAATGAGGACAAGCAGAAGGCCCTGGTGCCTTTTGAAGGAGATGGGTTTAGTTATGATCTTTATTGCTGATTACTCCACATACCTGTCAGTAGTTCCTTGTTTATACGGTCCTTAGATTCATGCTGACAGTCACTTCCCTAACTTTTTACTTATGTACCTCCCTGCCACAATGTTTTAATATTTCCAGTTTTGGTATTACATGTCATATTTGCCCCTAAATTCTGTGGTCACACATGGTCTTTTTGACAAAGATTCCTGCCTTCTTTGTCCAGGTTTTCTGGACTTTCCCTTTCTGAGTTTTTACTTTTTATCTCTACCTTGCATTTTTCTCAGCCTCATATTTTCTGAACAGTTTGACTATTTGCTGTATATGCATTTTGCTTTTGCATAACTGTGGTCCGGTGGCTCAGCGGGTAGAATGGCAGGCTGGGATTCAGAAATCGCCTGCTTGAAATCCCAGCCAAGCCAGGTGTGTCCTTGTGCAAAATGCTCACTGCTAGCTCTCCGGGTGCCGCATAGTGTGTCCTTGTGCAAAATGCTCACTGCTAGCTCCCCGGGTGCCGCATAGTGTGTCCTTGTGCAAAATGCTCACTGCTAGCTCCCCGGGTGCCGCATAGTGTGTCCTTGTGCAAAATGCTCACTGCTAGCTCCCCGGGTGCCGCCTATTGCCTCCATCAGGGATGGCTTAAATACAGAGAAGTAATTTCCCTCTTGGAATAATAAAGTATAAAAATAGTTGTTTTTTTTCCCCCTCTTTTTTTCACTAAAGAGTGCGTTGCTCTTGAATGTGTGCTGTGCCTGTGAGTGTTTGTTACTTTATGTATGAAGTTGTAATGCCCTTCAGTCTTAAAACTCACAAAAGACTTACCCTGTTGACTCTCCTTTCCTCTGTCCAATGGTTCAGTGTCATATTGTCAAGACAGGTCACAACAAGGCAGGGCAGGTCTATGTGCAGACACGACTTTACTTACAAAAAACAGATACAAAAAAAAACACAAATGGTAAAACACCATGGACAGGAAAGGGCACAGGGTAACTAAAAAAAACACACAAAGCCAAACTATAAGCCAAACACACAAGGCCTATCAAGCTAGGAGAGGTCAAACTAGACTTCAACTACTGGCAAAACCAGAGTGAAAACACTGAACATAGATAGTGCCAAACAGGACAGAGAGACCATGTGAACACACTAGACAAAGACAAGCAAGGAACAAGAACAAGGAAGTGACACAATGAGAATAAAGGTAATGAGGGGGTGTGGCCACACAACAACCCCACCCCAGGCAAACTGTGACATTCAATTCTTAGACACAGTCATGAAACTTACACATACGATTTTTAAAAATTTCTGTGCCCTTTGTACCACTCATCCTGTAATATTATCCAGCACATTGTGCCAATCTGGCCTGCGATTAAATCTTACCTTTAAGATAATATGACAATTTGATTAAAATGTCTTGGATACATAAAACATCTCTGCTCAGAGGTTTGAACGCTAATATAATTAAAACAATTAGGATCATCATTTTAAATATGTTGGTGAAAGTGAAGAGGTAGGAGCCTAAGCGAACAGTGACGGGCCCTTGTAGTGAGGATTCTATCCTGCTGTTTGAGTCTTTTATCACAGTGTGAGATCTTTTGCTAGCCAATGGTGTCCTTGTTCTTGTTTGGCATGGATCAGTGTGGAGGTTATTGTACTCCCACTGCAGTAAAAGAAAGGCGTGAAAAAAAAAATTGAAAACCTCTCGCTGATCTTGTTAATAGAAAAAGTACACGTTTGTGACTATTTGTGTCATGACAAATATGAGTCATGTTTTACTTGGAATATTACATGACCGTCTCAAGCTTTGTTCAAAGATGGTTCTAATTACTTATGTCTAAACAATTGTCTGTTTTGTTTACATTATGGCTATGATAATTTGACTTAATTTTTTCAAAAATCTGTCAGTAAATATGTAGCAGAATAAGACCGCTGTGCTGAAAGCAGGGTGTGTCAGTCTTTAGGTCAGGAAGATACTCACCTTTCCTAGTACTGTGTCTGTGAGGGTTCTGGCCCTGCCAGTCACCTCCGTTACATATAGAGGGTGTTATGTGCATTGGAAGCCAAAATTTTAGTGACTTAAAGCTGTATCTTCACAATACTGCAGTAAATTGTGTGTAGTCATAGGACTATGTACAAATATTATTTGAAAACCCAAATGAAGCCATATGAATTGTAAACAAATGTTACATAACAGGTGTATAAATTAAAATAACTTTTGGAAAATTATTTTAATTGACTGTTCTGCTTGGAACCTCTAAAGGAACAGTTCAATTTGTGTAAAGATTTCTTAGCAGATCTATTTTTACAGTGCAGGACTAATTGGCTCATCCTCTGAGGTTTCTCTAGAAGGTAGCCATTTATTTTAAACCTTATTTTTACGGTGCTGGCCTTACTAAGTCTTTGCATTGAAACATCTACAGGACCAGAAAAGTAGATGTAAAGATTTATATGTAGATTAATCTGTGAGGTGCTGGTGTAATTGTTTCAGTGGGCTGGAGATATATTTGTAGATGTATGAGGTGCTAACGAGCTTTATGCTGTCCCGAACAGGTCAGCCTCTGAAATCTGAGGTATCTGTATTCTGTATATGTATAAATCTGAGCTATCTGTATTCTGTATATGTATAAATCTGAGCTATCTGTATTCTTCTTCACGGATGTCTGAAACTTTTGTCTACAGACTGCAGACTTTTATTTCAATTACACATTAATAATGATGAAGGATCAGGCAAAAAAATAACACAACCCCGGAAAGACCACAAGGAATCATTTTGGGTGGGTGAGAGTCTGCACATCAAACTAGTCTTACACTGAAGAGAAAAACATAACTAAGAGCAAAGTCAAATAAATAAATAAATAAACAAATAATAAATAAATAACATGAAAAATAAGAACTCGGTAGCCTCAGAGCAGAGACGCTGTCCTTTCTGAAAGTCGGCCCTTTTTCTCACGTTCTCGTTAAGGAGCAGAAGAGAGTGCGCTCCCTGGAGCCTGGACTAACCCAGCCCGGGGACGGCCGACCGTCAGCAGCACAAGAACCATGCGGCGATGTGCCCAGGCCTGTCACTGATTTTACCCTTTAATCATGTTCGGTATTTGTAAGTACACGAGTGGCGGCAGACTCAGGAGGAAGAAGGGATCTAAATAAACCTCAGGCATAGTGATTAAATGTCATGTGATTTTGATGCCGTCTTGAATGAAACATCCAGCTGCCGCACTTGTGAGTTTGTGCTCTGCTGCATGGGAGCTTAAACAGTAATCCATTAATGGGGTGAACTCACACAGTATCTTACACGCATATTATGTTATCAATAGTTATTCAAAACACAAAAAAAGAGTGTCATTTTACTTGCGGAATTATTGTCAACAAATCAACGAGCTATAAAAGGGAAATGTCTTTATGTATGCATTAGGGTGTATTCTTATCTGTGTATGTCCTTGCCAGGAAAGTCTACAAACAACTAAGATATTCATAAACACATATTCAGTTCCATGTTTTTTATGCCTGCTTAAAACTACCTGTCAGGTTAGATTTGTGCTATTAGTCTAGATTAAGTAGGTAAGAATATGGGGATGAATTTAATTTAGGTCAATAGTACATCCATCCATTATCTTAACCGCTTATTCCTGGTGAGGGTCACAGGGAAGCCTGGAGCCCATCCCAGAGCACAGG
>JABJVR010002915.1:0-16626 GCA_025773905.1 Chitala chitala | reverse complement strand
CTCTCTTAGCCCCCCCCCCCCTCTCTCTCTCTCTCTCTCTCTCTCTCTCTCTCTCTCTCTCTCTCTCATACACACACAGACACGTTCTATTTCTCTCTCAGTCTGACACTGTTAAATTACATTGGAAACAAAGCATCCATGTTATCCAAAGCATTTTACACAGTATACAATCTTCATAGATGAATGTCTTTTTCATGGAAATGATCAAGACTTTTTTAATGCATTATTTTACAAAAGTAAAAGATGTTGCAATTTCTGTGCATGTATTGTGGTTATATGAAAAAAAAAGCCTGACTGAAAAACAAAAAGATTTGCTTACAAGTGAACATCTGAGGTAATGCACTGAAATGTGTAGCCATGTAAACTCACTGTATGTAACATTTGCGAACAAAACGACAGGACCCACTTAGCAGAGTCAAAATGTTTATTGCAGATAGCAATACTGGTTGAAATCGCAAGGCTTAAATCTTGTCCAAGGAGATAGGCAGGGGTCCGGTTATACAGATAAGGTCTGGCCAAAACGAAGATGGGCTGGTTAGGACAAAGGGGGAAATGAGGTCAGGAAGGCAATGGAACACACAGGATAGTAACTTGACGGAGACAGGGTATTGTAAATGCTTGGTAGGGTTCATAAGAGGCAACACTTCACATCTGTTCGGTGTTCAAGGTGTTCTTTGTATTGTCTTGCTGTTGATGATCCATGGCTGGGAAACACTAAGGAGTGGGCGTGACACTGTACAGGTGATCATAGCAAATGACTACAGGCTTTATTTTGCCAGTATTTCTTTTATTTTAGTGATATCTCCTTTTCCATTTTATTCTCATTTGGCAAACATCACATGGCTTCCTTCACCGATTCAAACTGCAGCCGTCCACCTGGACTTCAACACGCACACATCAGTCTTTTCCAGAGCACCTTCCACGGGGTCAGGCTCCAGGCTCAGTTCCAAACAGCATAAAGTTTAGGACCTTATTAGCACACGTCATCAGCCTCTGTACGCTTGCCAAATGACTCCACAGGGCAGCAGTAAGGCAATCAATAGATCCTGCCATGCAGAACCGCTCTCTGGAACTCACCCATTTTCTGAACGTGTCCCATCCTAGTGGACTAAGCCCTGAACATTTGTCAGCAAAGCAGTATCACATCTTCTCTGCTGATGGAAACTAAAGACCTTCTCAGAGATCCCAGAATTAAGATCTAGAACTCCAATGATTTTCCCTTCAGCTTTAGCTGAGCATTAATATAGTTTTACATTAACCAATGTGAGCACTATTGATTTTTCTCCACCTCGAGCACTGGTGCAGCGGCTGTGTAACACTTCTGATATGGCACTGGAAATGCACGTGTTTCTGGGCTGTAGCTTCCCTGTCTTTAGATATACTTTATACATGAGTCTGCTATATGGGTGCCTCTTAGAGAGTCATGAGTGGGGTGGCATTTCACCACAGACATCTTCAACACATCACATGTCAAGACATGGAGATTTGTAGAAAAGAAGGAGCACAAACACATGAGCAAACACCAGTCTGTTCAAGTAGTGACAGGCAAAATGCTAACGCAGAAGGTTGTGCACATTGCTCTGTCACAATTGTAGGTCATGTGGAACCCAGCACAGGTAATCATTCATCCAGCCTGGTCAGTGACCCAACACAGACACACTACCTAGGTCAGTAACCCAGCACCAACACACCGTCTGGGTCAGTGACCCAGCATCGACATACCGGCTGGGTCATTGCCCCAGCACTGACACACTGCCTGGGTTTGTTATCAGGAACCTGTCTAGCCCCAAGTTACACCTGCTTTGTCATAGACCATCAGTGTTTGACTTTCTTTTCTTGTACTGCCCTATACTTCTACTTTTCTATCTCAGTTTCTCCAAAGTGTTTATAATATTCATTAGCATTAAGTGAGACACTTAAAGGTTTGAAACATTAAGTTGAAAGACACCATTAGTTTTTATACCCTTGTGATTTCACAACTCAGCATAATGCAGTAAGTGATTTACTGTTATGACAAATATTAGAACAATTGCATGCATTCACATATGTTGTTGCATGCACTGTAGTTCATTACACTTCAATTACAACATCCAGACTTGTTTATTATATAATCAGGTTGTTTACCTAAGCGAGTCTGTATCAGCTAGATAACAATCAGTAATTAGTATTTTTATGTGACCTTTATTGGTACTTAAGTCTTTTCCTAATACCTAACAAGAGCTAGGGCTAAACTCTCTGGGACATCCAAGTGCCAAATCCAAGGTTGGAGACCAGTTTTTAGCACATAAAATAAACACCCTTCAGAGATTGCTCTGAAGCCATCCAGGAACTCACAAAATCCTGAGCCCTGTTTTTTGTGATGTTTGAATGTTTTATTATTATTATTATTTTATTTTTTTTATATAATAACTGATTTGTTTTACTTTGCTTTAGTTTTACCTTCCAGAGACAGAGGTGGTTAAGGAGAGTAACCAGGTGTGAGTGACACCTGAGGAGAGCTTGTGAAGTTACAGCTGCTGTTTAATGTCGTGCTTCGAAAAGTAATAAACTGGAGACAAATTTCTATGCACGGCCTGCGAAATGGAAATGCGCTACTGCAGCACGGGACTACACTGATATATCATGTGAATATGCTGAAAATAGCAAATGTGCAAGTTTTACTTCAGGGGTAAGTAAAGTGCAGTAACTGGGGGAGAATTTTAATTTCAAGCACAATTCGACAGACATTTGCAGTGATAAGCGGAGACTATAAAATTGTCTCGTATACGAAAGCTGACTTTAAAACTTTTCCACTGCTATTGCAGTCTGAGCAGTCTCTGAATAATAACATGCTATGAACATGATCAAGGACCTACCTGCTGACAAATTATTGAGGGCTTCATTCCTAAAATGAGGACAGCTGAAATATAGAGTAATCAAGGAAGAACTGCCTTTTCCTAGCATAATTTGAAACATTTTTTTATGTTGTATCACAAACATTAAGTATTTTGTAGATATGTCAGCACTGCCATTTAGAGTGTGTAAGGCAATAAAATGTTAATGTTTTTGCTTGTATTTGATGGCGGTCTTGATTTTATATTTATTAAATTTAAATTAAAATGCAAATAACTTTGCCAAAACTAACTTGTGTCATTCAGTTTAAAAGATATTTTTTTAGCTCATCCATAACCCTCCATTATACAAATAAGGAAAATTAAACATGACAGCAGTGTCTGTCCTAAAAAACCCTTAAGGAAAAAAAAACCATACTTTGCCTTCTTTGGTCCTCTTCAGCTCCATAACTAATTATAATAAGCATCTATGAAGTCCAATTCCAATTACATGAATAGGCATGTTTTGAAAGAACATTGTCTGTACAGATATTACTAACTTTATTATTTTGTTTAATTACTTTTAAATATCAAAGCAAGTCTGTTGGATGTGTAGTCATGTGGCCACTTGTGGGCACGCACCTGTTTCATAGGCTGTTATGATAATTGGGTTGCCAGTTTTGGCCGTCTTGAAAATCTGATAGATTTGATTTTTGGTTTGGTGTCTGTGGGAAAATAGAGTGCCAATTTCTTTCCTGTACAGAGCACAATACTAAACAGCATCTTGTTGAGCCCATGACCACCCATCACAAGATCCATAGTATTCGTCCCTAAAGCTAAAATGAAGTCAGTGCCTATGTGCATAGAGGTTCTGCTATCAGCTTCCCCAAGTGCTATGAGGCTTCTGTGAGCATAAAAATTCACTACTTTCATATAGACATAGTAATAAACAAGAAAAGATTGGTGAATGGTGTCATGATATGATAGACTGATATGTTAGTTTGTCAGTTAGAAGCAAAGAAAAAGTTGAATACACTAAGGGAAGATATACTGATGGCGCATATGTATGTCTGTGATTGGTTGTGAAATGTTCATTAAAGACCACTGTTTGACCTGCTCCATACATGCTAATTTGTCACATATGTGGTTTACACTGCTGCATGTACTGGTATATTTAATGCATACACTGATGGTGGATGAGCACACACGTACATACACACACGTGTGTTTTCTCAAGATCGTGCTGTTCTGCTCCTCCAGCCAAATCTGCAGTGACAGAATGTGTTTTCAGACGTGGTGAGCTCCTCACCTGTTTATGGAGACAAAAGGCCGTAGGGTTTCACAAAGGGGGAGTGTCCTTCAAAAACAGGCAATCTCTGGCACTCCAGGGTGCATTTATCCTCTGCGTGTCATTAAAAGAACATTTTGTGAAGAAATTGATAATATTTCAACGGAGAATAATGTCACATGGCTCATGTTTCAAATGAATTGCTCCTGGAATGTCCTCCTACTGTTATGTAAAATGATTTCCACAGAGAAACATTGCCTTGAGATTCCTGTGTAGTTCATGTCTAACAGGCACTGAACGTGTTCAGGGATATCAGTTAAACGCTCCAATTACGAAATATCCAGAGATGTAAGAACATTTCAGCTAGGAATATGAATGTACTCTAACCGTTTTTTTCTTTGTCCCAAAAACAACTTGACTTATTCAGGGTGACATAAAGATTGTGCCTGAACACAGTTGGTATAAGACCAGGTGAACTTAAGTCAGGAAACCAACCCATTGTCAGACATGCATACACTTTGCACAATTAACTTAATGTCACAAATTAGCAGAAACTGCACATTTTTCACAAAAGTACAGACAGAAAGACCAATTTGATTTCACATGTAACAGATTATGTTGTAGAAACCTCCATTATTTAAGTTTGAATAGACCCCAAGAAGAGGGGTTGGTCCTGGGTCTTTAGCTGAGCAGCTTTGTCCTCTTCTCTGCTGTCTTTGTACAGATTGTAGCTGCCTGGGTTCAGACCCTGGCAAAGACATCCACCTTACACACACATAATCTCAGGGCTCTTTAAAGGAAGAATACTACTAACAGAACAGGAACACACCAGCACAAATAGGTTAATTACTTATGTTAGAGTTTTACTCCATGTTTGGCTTCTTCATCATCAGTAGGGTTTGAAAAATAAACACAAATAAACATGTTTGGTGTGAATGAAGACTCCTAATGAGTCCCATTACCTGTTGTCTAGAATTTTACAAAGATTTTTGAACTAGTGCCTCTGCACAAATTACAGTATAGATTATTGCAAGTCTTTTGAGGCACAATTGTCTGCAAATGATGCAGATGTTCAGATGAGGGCATTTGTGTCATCAGTGTAGGACATTTAAATGTTTAGGGAACTCTTTTGTGTTCAAAGCAGGACATTTTCAGGTTCAGAGGAGGAAAGTTATGCATTCAAAAAATAACATTTTTGGATTCAGAGAAGAACATTTCATTCTTTCAGAACAGGAAACTTTTTCATCTTACTTTTGGGGTCTATTTGACCTTTCCAGAATATAGCTGTGTCCAAATCTCATCTATGTGCCACACATTATAAACCTGGTAAACAAAAAGATAAATCCAACTTTCAGTTGTAATTTCTGTAATCTATGTGATCCTTTCCCTGAGCACATGTAATAATGAAATATGATGTACATTTCCAAATGTAATTTAATGTTAACTTGAGTCTCTACTACATGGCCTGGTGCTATTAAGCTTGAAGGCCAGGTGATATCTAGTCAAACATCTCTCTTCAGATGGTATATGCTCAAACATCTCTCTTTTCCCAAGAGTTAATACCCAACAAGGCTGAATCAGAAAAAGCTGCCAACATGGGTTAGCTTCTGTATCAAAGGTTAACACATACTTTTTAGACTTCTCTTTTAACTCTGAATCATCGCTGAAGTTTCTAGAAGATGTTCGGGTGCCACCTAAATATAATGCTCCTCCACCAACCAGGCACCTCACTCGTTGAACTTTATTCAACCTACAATAAAACAGCTGATGATTTAGTTTTGATACAGGAGAAAGCTATGTTTTCTCTGTCATCACACATACAGTTGAAAAGTGTGTAAATTGAGATTGAGGCATCTTGTTCGATCCCTTAGTGTCAGTTTTCTTGTTGGAGCTCATTTGATTGAGATTTACCATGCAGCTTCTCTGTGGATTTGGCAGAGAAAAGAATGAAGATCCAGAACTGAAGCCAATACCTCTGTATAATTCTCTGTTACATTAAGGAGGGTGAAATTATCCACACAGGTACATAAATAAAGTACAATGCACGATAATTAGCTATCATGATTTTTCTTCTTACTTTCAATTCTGAGGTGGGAGTGAATAGCCTACAGGTGTCTGTGTTTTCTTTGATTACAGAATCCTTTTATTTTTAGGGTAGGAGTGTTTCCATGGCAACCCTGACCACTACACTCCCTCCTTATCCTGGCTGTTTGCTCTGTTTTGGATCCAGGTGCTATTAACTCTTGGGAAAAGGGCACTGTCTGACCTTTTAAATCCAAGTACTACAGATCTAACACATCTCTAAGCAATGCACGGTGAAACTGTAACCTTTTAAAGTTTCTCTGGATGTCAGGAAACAAAACACCTTACGTGCCAAATATGGCCACTTTTTTGGATTTCCATTTTGCAATTTTTTTCAAAAGTTAAACTGGTTGTTTATTTATATTTCAGCAATATTAAAATCATTGTATTTCGCAAGATGCAATGCATCACCTAAAAATCCTCTCTAAAACAGATGTTACTTCAGAACATACACAAGTACAAACACCATTTCATCCACAAAAGGTCAGTTTTCAGTCAGTGCACAGGGGGTTTTAACAAGCAATAAAGTTTATGGATATATAAAATCAGTACCAAAGCCTCAGAAAATTGTGGTTTAATTTGTGCATTGGAAACTGTAAAACCACAGTGATGAGCTAAGGAAAAGTGTGAGAAAGTAGAGACTGAAACCAACTGTAATATTCACAACTATTCTTACTAAATAATGAAATGTGTCTGTGGTTGTAATACCCCTGGTTTAAGCCTGATTGCCCCTGTAATTGCCCTACTGCTCAGACCTGACATTTGTCTATTGGAATGGCTGTTGTTCTGGTTGCACTCCATAGAGGATACAAATTGCATTATTCACACTGGGCAGGCCAGTAATGTGCACATGAATGATAACCCTCCACACACACACGCACGCACACACGCACACTCCCGCCTGATGGAAAAGGTCAGTGGCGAGATTCTGCGTGATTACTCTCTGAAATGAGTCTGCGGCTTCAGGAAGGATCTCCCTTCATCCCACCTCCCCTTCATCCTGTCTAATATGGAAACTCCCCATGGCCCACAGCATGCAGCAGATCTGTCTGTGATCAATGTACAGACACACAATGACGTTGCAGTCTGTCACTGCTCAGGTTCCACGTACCTTTGCTCTCTGTGAACAGCAGAATATTTTAATGGAGAGTTTATGTCTTGTTGGATGAGGGCAGAGCCTCTTCCTAAGCCAAAAATTTTACACCAGTGTCTTCTCCTTTTTGCTAAAGAAGGAGCAGCCTGTGCTTCTTACTGTTAGGGTTCATTGTAGTGAACCTATAAAAGCTTGCTGTTAGCAGTTCCGCTTTCTCATGCAGTCTGAATGAAGTTGTGAAGGATATGAAACGCAGTGTTACAAGTAACTACTAGACCATCATGAGTTTCCTACACTTGTACAGTATGTTGACATTACTGTATGTGTGGTCTTACCGTATGTTGGACACTACCCTGTCTTGCTTTAGTGCAATACTAAAAAATTTAAAAATTAGATGAACCAAAACAAAAAGGCATTATAAATGATTGTTGTAAAAAGTATAAATACTGACGTATTTCATGTACATGTACAGTAGGCCATTGTTGTTGCCTCATGATCCAAAGTGAAGCTTGAAGCATTTTAACTATATGTGTGGCTGCATTTAAAATCATGAAACCAGTTCTGGCCTAGATGGTCTAAAGTAAGCATTCTTTAATTCAAAGATACAACTCATTAACTCCTGGCTTTTCAGTGAGGAGCATCTTGGTCACATTTTTCTCTTTCTTATACTCTGCATCACCTGCTGGCTATATTAGTGAAGCCTTGTGGCCTTTGACCCTCATTAATATGCATGTCTGTGTTCCTTGTACCTCATTAATATGCATACCTATATCAGAGCTGGGGCCTGACAGCCTCTCCCACTCACACATCATACCTTCTGTATAGAACTAAGACACTGTGAAGTATTTAAAATCTCTTAAGAAAGAATTAACACTGTGTGAGGTATTTCAAATCTTCTTTTTTATAGCTAATTATCTTTTTAGATATAGAATGTGATTATCTCTTGAAAATGTCCTTTAAAAGTGATTTAATGCTTGCTTATGGCATCTGTGTGGGCGATGATGGATCACGATTGAAATGTCATTGCCGTAGATAATATTAGAACTCAATTAAAATTACCCTGCTTAAACCTGCTTTTACGTCATTTCTGTTTTATATGCAATTTATGTAATGTGTGTTTCTTTTAATGTTAATACATAATTCTTATATACCTGTATCCTCTCACTTGAATCTTACTTAAAACTTTTAATTAATTGAGTGTAATTATGTAGCATTATACAGTCTTCTTTGCTTTGTTGTCTAGCCATTATATTTTGCCTCATCTTAAACACTCTAGTGCAGTTTAATTGTGAAACATAAGTGAAGCTTCACAACTATGCTCTTTGGGGGGGGATGGGTCCTTCACAATTCAAGATATCCATGGATCATATCCTCTTCACCTTACTGGGGGGGCACTTAATCCTGCACACTTTGGTAAGCTCTATGTCAAAAAGTATCCTTCAGCTCGGGCATGTTTCGTTGATATTTGTGTAGGATTGTCTCTTGGTACACATTGCTATATTTCTGTCTACACAACCAAGTTAAAATCCTCCTCGTGTAAGTGACAATACCAGTCTTTTAAAATGGTGACAGTTATCTTAATCCAGGTCAATTTCCTCTCACCAGGAAAGGAGTCTCTACAAGCAACCAGTCACATGCAAAGCCTGGTGTATCAGCAACAATTTCATTTCAGATCATTAATGAACAATCAGTTATTCTCTCATCCTTGGGGCTAGCTATTAAAATTCCAGAACAACTGCAGTGATTTGTCTTGGTTGAACCTAAACTGCAGTCTTGCAATGTCAATGATGTAGGAGTTACATGTCCTAGTGTAATGATTCACAGAGGACTCAGGGAGTCTGGATCCTCTTTACAGAGCTGAAGCATTTATCAAGAGAAGCAACCAAGGTACAAGACAAAATCTGTGATGACAATCCATACAAACAGGCAAAGGTTTGTTGTGCCAGGAGGGTCAGTCCAACACAGCTACAACGACTGGAGAAAACAGGGGGAGTAGTAAGGGTAGCAGAATAACATGGAGAAGGGCTCAAACAACAGACAGCCAAGAGTGTAATTGCTCAGTACACATCACCAAATGTCATACTTTGTGTTAGTGTAGTGTTTGCTGTGGCTTTTTAAAATCTTCTTCTTGATGGCTCTCAGGTGGCAGACACTAATGAGGTGGAATGACACTTATATACAAAACAGTATATGCATTCAGTGAATGAAAGTTATATAAAATAGTGCATCTTGTCAGTAGATGCAGTTCAGTGGCATCAGTCTACAGGATGATGGACTCAGAGCATTTTAAGAAGGTGATAAAAAATATATACATAACACAGTCCTCCCTACCAGTGGCCAGTAGTATGAAGCACAGCTCCGTACTGTCTGATGGAGAGGTCATCAGGCAGCGAACAAGTTCAACTGCAAGGGTACTAATGGACTGTCCTTCACCGTCCAGAATCACCATGCTGTGGAAACCAGTTCAGACATGAAAAGCTGTGACAAATAAAGCAATTAGCCAGCAGACACCTGAGGTACAAGCATGAATAACCCCAGGTACATACAGCCAGTGTAAGTCTTAACCTACACAATGTAAAGTGTATAAAATTAAAGAGTCACGGCAATATAGACAACATGTTGTGCTGTGTTGTCTCCAAACCTCAACACCTGAAATAATGACAAACAGCTGACATAGCCTTTATTTCTTCCCTGCTCGGAATGACTAAATCCACATTTTCACGCTAACTTTAAGCAACTAGGAGACTCTCCCCTGAAGCGTGAGGTGACCAAAATGGCATCGCAGTCCGAGCCCTTAACTACTGAGGTTTTGATGAGAGAACTGAATAAGCACAGAGAGACACATTTTTTTTTTTCACAAAAATCTGTGATCATTTGCCAGATTACATAAATCATTGACTGGCCAGGTGTTTCATTCAAATTTTAATAGCAAGTCTACTGGCACTGCTATTCTCATCTCCAAAAATGTACAATTTTCGGTTTTGGACACAATCTCTGACCCCCAGGGATGTTACATTATTGTAACTGTGTCATTGACCCTCAGTTAGATCTGTCCCATCTCCCCCTTCGCTGGTGTCAAAGACTCTTTTTTCCTTGTTGAACCAAATTGGTTGTGTTGACCCATACCATTTTCTGTACCCTACATGAAAGGACTTTTCATTTTTCTCTAGTGTCCATCATGTATATTCCCGTATTGATTACTTTTTTCTGGACAAGGCTCTGCTTTGTAACATTAATGATGTGATGTATTCTGCCATAGTGATCTCGGACCATGCCCCAGTTTTGTCGGATTTGTCACTTGAAGGTACAGAGGGTTCCTCTGCGCACTGGAAATTTAATACGGGATTATTGTCCAATGATACTTTTTGTGAATATATCTCTTCCAATATTACTCTTTTTTTTAGAAACCAGCAATGCAGATTCTACTTCCTCCTCCCTATTTTTTGGGAAATTTTCAAAGCCATCATTCATGGTAAAATTATCTCCTATAGCTTCCACATCTCTAAGTAGCGTAAATTGAGACAATCTGAGTTTTTAAATTTTATTCTAGACATTGACCAGAAATATTCAGTAACGCCCACTCCTGAACTATATGCCAATAGGCTTTAGTTATTTAGTTTAATCTTCTCTCTACTGGCAAGGCCGAACATCTGTTGCGTCGGACAAGGGGCTATATTATGAATATGGTGACAAAGCAGGTCATCTCTTTGCTCACCAGTTTAAACACGAATCAGCCTCTCACTTCATTTCGGAGCTGTATGATGCCTCTCGTCTTGTCGTAACTGACCCTTTACGTATCAATTAAGTTTTTTCCACACATTTTTCAAATATTTATAAATCTGTCCCCCTTGCTTACCCCATCACTATACCTAATTTTTTAGATAGCCTTCAGTTTCCTGTCCTGGACTTGGCATTTTAGGCCAGTTTAAATGAATCCCTGCGTTTAGATTAAATAACCAGTTGTCTTAATCTGATGCAGAACGGGAAGGCCCCAGGCCCTGATGGGCTACCTATTGACTTTTATAACAAATTTGCAGTACAGTCAGCCCCACTTCTTTTGAATACGTTCAATGAATCTTTTGTTTGTGGGTCCCTTCCCCCCACCCTGTCACAGGCATCAATCTCTTATATTAAACAGGGATAAGGAACCTAGGGAATGTGGTCTGCCAATTTGACCCTCATCTCTCAAATATTATCTCTGAAGACTAAATTGGGTCGCTAGCTTTCATCAAACATACTCCGCTTATTAAGTGCTCAATCCTTCAGTTTCAAAGTTGCCAGAGCTGGTGGTCTCACTTGACGCAGAGGGGGCTTTTAACAGAGTGGAGTGGGATTATCTGTTTTCAGTTTTAGATAGGTTTGGGTTGGGCCCCAATTTTATTTCATGGGTATGCCTTTTATACTTTGCCCCCATTGGCAAGTGTCAGGACAGGTTATGTTTATTCCTAGTACTCTCCATTGTCTTGGGCCACGTGCCAAGGTTGTCCACTCTCTCCCCTTCTATTTGCCCTAGCAATAGAGCCATTGTCCATTGCGCTCAAATCCCTCTCTGTGTTTTCTGGTATTCATAGGTGTGGCACTGACCATAAGGTTTCTCTGTATACAGATGATTTACATCTGTTTATCATTGACCCTCGATTCTGTTGACCATATTTTAGCTCTTCTGTGTACTTTTGGTCCTTTTCGGGACATAAATTAAATCTCTCTAAAAGTGAATGCTTCCCTGCAAATTTAACAACTTAATCCCAGCCTTTTGCCTTGTTATTTTTCTCAGAATAGATTTCTTTAAATAGTAATTAATATAACTCACTCCGAACCTTACTTAAATATATCTTTGGCGCGCTGGTTTCCAAGCTTAAAGCCAACGTTAATACTGTCTGTCATTGGTACAATCCAGTCTATCAAGATGAATATCTTACCACGGTTTTCCTCTTCTTTTTCAGTGTCTCACACTTTTTTACCTAAATCCTTTTTTAAAATGTTAGACAGACTCATTTCGTCTTTTGTCTGGGCAGGCCGGGCACCAAGGCCCTGGAATGCACTTCTTTAACGTAGTACACTGGAAGGGGGTTTGGCGATGCATAACTTGAGGCTTTATTACTGGGCATCTAATATACAGAAGATGCATATGTGCTTTGTGTCTCCCCATAAAGCCTGGTGCCTGATAGAGGCTCATTCCTGTCATTCTTCCCTGCTCTCTCTGCTCTATGCCCCTTTGGAGTCCCGCCTGCTTAGATTCTCTCCCAATCCCATTGTACTGGCCTCTATTAAGATTTGGAAGAAGTTCAGGTTACATTATAATTTAGCATGCATGTCTATACATAGTGCAATTTGTAATAACTTTTTATTTCCCTCATCGGCCCTTGACTGTACATATGCCTTATGGAAGGCTAAGGGTATTGTTTCTGATTAATTCCTTGACGGGTCTTTCACCTCTTTTGATAACTTTATAACTAAGTTTTCTTTGACTTACTGCCTTGCCCTATGTTAGAAATTTTTGGGATATCCACTGAGACATCATGGTTGTCCCGTTGCCCATAGACGGATCCTTTTGCATTGGAAAAACTCTATCCCACCTCGATCGTCTTCTTGGCTGGATGATTTATTGTCTTTTCTCCATTTGGAAAAAATTTAATTTAATCTGAGGGGCTCAGTAGCTCAATTTCACAAAAGGTGGGATGGTTTACTTCATTCGTTACCTTCTTTGAAGTTCAGAGCAGAGGGTGCGCGGTTCCCTGAAGGTGTCTTTGCTTGGAATTCTTTCTGCCCTTTTTTCTGTTATGCTCTCCTGTATTTGTTTGTTTATTCATTTTGAATTTTTTTTGTATTTATTTATTTTTAATACCTTTTTTGAGGGTGAGTGGGTTCGGGTTTTGGCTTTGCAACGTGTTTTCTCGCTTTTGTGGTTGTTGTTCACCTGTTTGGTTGTTGTCATTTATAAATGTAAAATCTGAGGAACATTACTCGTTTGTGTCACGCCCCCTTGTTAGTGCCAGCCAGCCCCGCCTGATCAAAGCAGCCCAGCATAAAGCCAAGATAGAATCGTGTACACACACTGCGAAGTATTGTTCTCCAATGGTGACTACTAAGCATTGTTATCCCTTAACGTCTTGTGTTTCCTCCTCCCTATTCGTGCCACTCCACTTCCCCGACGACCTGCCCCTCCACTGTGTGCCTCCCTCCCTGGTCGGCGTCTCGGACGGCACTATCGGCTTTAACGAGCCCTCGCCTGGATCTACGGTTTATGCATTGCGCTTCCCGTCATTACTGTTGACAAACTGTCCAATAAACAGTCCTGATCTGCACATTGGGATCCCGAGTGTGTGTTACGACGTGTCGGCGTTACAGTTTGTATATTTTGTATTTCTATTTTTTCTGTCCCTAATAAAAATACTGAAAAAAAAAAACACCAGCTCTTCCACACCTATCTAAAATTAAAAAATGTAGTTAATTTCTATCTACATATCTACAGGGGAATACATAAACACACATATACACACAGAACACATTAGAGTAGATAAACATATGCACACACATTTCCAGATGGGAGGATCAGCGAATGGTTCCAGTGGATACACTCCACTTCTACATCTGATCGCCACACAGTCAGCAAATAAAATAACTTCATGCCACTGGTCCTTAACCAAACCTGGTTCTATAATATCTGCAGACTTTGTTGAAATTAAATCTCTGTCTTTGCATATGTGAATATGTCTGATATCCCACAATTTGACTGACAGGTTAGTGCTGTGTGTGCACGCATGCGTGTGTGTAATTTGCACATAAGACATGAGTTTCTCAGAATGCTGCAAAGAAGTGAATTTATTTCATTTAACACGACTCACCCCGCTGACTTTTGTGCTGCTTTCAGGTATTTGTATTCATGGACTGCAAAAGCGGTCCATGACATTTTGCATTTTCCCTGACACAGATCATAAACTGCACAGTGGATCGTGACACACGTTATGCTTTTCGGCTTTGTATTTGAAAACGCACATTACATTTCAATGGTTCCGATAAAGCAACTGAAAAACTATAGACTGAGGCACTGTGTTGAATGGGGATAGTGTTCAATTACATGGTAGTTTGTGGTGGTTTGCAACAGGCTTGCGTTCTTTGGTATGAGTGACCATCTTCATCTTTACTTTATTTGCATCAGTTCACAAGTTATATTGTATGATATCACAGTTCTACTCTTTTGTGGGCAACATCTTCAGTACAGTACAGCACCACAACATCCTTCCTCACACACACACACACACACACACACACACACACACTCACATCTCAGCATAAATATTATACAAATCCTAACCACATCCACAATACAGACGCTAAAGAACTTCAGCACCATTTCTCATAGCACAGGTTTCCAGAGATTATTTGAAATTTTATTTTTAAACTGTAACAAACAGAAGACTTCCTGT
The DNA here is from genome assembly GCA_025773905.1 of Chitala chitala. Classification (NCBI taxonomy): domain Eukaryota; kingdom Metazoa; phylum Chordata; class Actinopteri; order Osteoglossiformes; family Notopteridae; genus Chitala; species Chitala chitala. The sequence goes on along the minus strand of JABJVR010002915.1, from coordinate 1,926 downwards.
TATAATGGACAAAGCTAAGGCTTGTTAAGTTTACAAAAGCACAGAACTGCAGAATTAAATAAAAGTGCATTATGAAGTCCAGTCAAGTGGGATTAGCTGTTTTACACTAAACACACACATACACAAACAAGAAATTTGTAGTTTTTATTTTCAAAACATCTACTGAATTAATTATGAAGAAAATTTGGTGAATAAATGCTAGAAAAATACAATGAGAGTAGTGTTGTTGTACATATTGGTAAGATTACCTTTTCATGTCTAGGACAAAGACATACGTTTGAGAGAATCTGTCTGTATTTCCTCATCAAGATATTGCAGTTCTCACACAACCTCGACACACTCAGTAGCTTTAATGACCGCACTACCTGCATGGTACCGATAGCCTAAATCGATGGAAACCCACCCAATACCAAGAAGGAAAAGTAACAAATTTCCAAAATGTGCGAGAAAAGGATCGTGCTTTTTATTTTAATTAAAATAGTCCTTCTTAGTTATATTACTTGAAGGAATGTACACATACAAAAAACCTGATAATTTGCATTAAACAGTAATTTTTACATTAAGTTTGAACACTTATGACAACTTGATATCCCTAACTTAAAATTAATCCACAGAGAACCATTTTTCTATGTGGTTTCCATATTTTAGTTAGGCCAGTTGGCATGGTGAAATGGGAGACCCTCCTGTTTGTACACTTCCTCCATATACTTTGACTGTCCCTAAACTGTCCACAGTCAAGCAAAGCAGACTTTGCTTAAATCCCACAAGACACAGTGAAAAGTTTACCACTGATTTTTAGTTAAGGGTCTGAAATATTAAAGCTCAACTTGTCCGCCCCTTTACCCCTTTAAGATTACCTTTTTTGGCAATACTTCCTGCACTCTGTCACGTCCCACCTGCCATACCTCGTGTGTCCACCAGATGTCCACCATCCTGCCATGTTTCACTTATGTAATTAGCCCTCGTTATGTGTTGCCAGCCCTGTGTACTTACCTTGTTGATCCCTGTGTGCATTGTTCCCTATATATACCTCCCTCTTGTCTTAGTCTAGTTGCCTGTTGTTAAAGTAATGATTCATTGTAGTTCTGTTTGTTGATTCTGGCCCTGTTATCCTTGTTTGTAACTAGTTCATGTCCTTGTATACCTTGCCCTTGTTCATTGTATTAAAAGTACCCTATGCACAATAGACTCTACCCTTGCCTCTGTGCCTATGTTCTGGGGAATCGTTACACACTCTCCAAATTGCTAAAAACTTCATTATTGAAGGGCAATGTCATATTTTTCTTGTTTGCCATAAAAACCATTTCATCATGTGTAAAAGTGTTTGGATTGATTTTAAACCATTTTCACTTAAAGCCAGAAGCCAGAAACCCCTGGTCTAATCACAAAATACTGACTGAACATGCCACTTAGGTTTGGTCATGCTATGCAGAGGAAATACCTCATACCATCTTCTGATTTAATAAATACCGGTCTCTGGCTGCCAAACTGCCATCTGAATGCAGAGTTACAATATCTACTTAAAAACAGCTGGTTATTCTTTAAAAGATTGACTGCCCAAGTAGTGTTAAGAGGCACAGTAGTTACTCACCTCTTAACCTTTGACCATTCACAGTCTCAGTCGTTCTTTCATCCAGTGATGAATTCCACCCAATCACAGCCGCATTGGCCAAGAAAAAAGAAAAGTGTACTTAGGCAATTATTCACTTCCTGTAAAATCCCCAGGGATTTAATAAGTTGATTTTTTTTTTATAATTAATTTGATTCCACTAATTAATAAATAAATGAGGCCACTGTTTGCTCCTGTGTCACCTGTTACCAGTAAATCACAACACGCATGTTGCTAACACATCCATCCATCCATCCATTATCTACCGCTTATCCGGGGCCGGGTCGCGGGGGCAGCAGTCTAAGAAGTGACCCCCA
>JABJVR010002914.1:6540-16630 GCA_025773905.1 Chitala chitala | reverse complement strand
ACCTGGAGCCCATCCCAGAGCACATAGGGCGCAGGGCAGGGGACACCCAGGGCGGGGCGCCAACCCACCACAGAGAAAGAAACACAATTACAGTAAAAGAGACACAGGCGTATAACAGAGCAAATAGTCTGATGATACGTCACATAACGTATTGATAGGATACAAACTGAGGCCATAACTATTCCTAGCATTTACTCAAGTGAGGCATCATTTTCTGTTGTGACGATGAACAGGGGGGCTGCCATCTTGATTACAGCCCAGTCATTTGACAGGAAGACATGCAGGATGGTATACAGTCCATACGTGGAACATTCCAGAATTATAGGATACTTCATGCCCCACCCAAAAATTTTGAAGACTTTGTGGTCATAATTTAAAAAACACACTATGTGTTGAATATGTAAAAAATTATATATTAATAATAATAATAATAATAATAATAATAACAATTCAATTCAATTTATTTTTATATAGCGCCTTTCGCAACAGCGTGCCTCAAAGCGCTTTACACAGAAAATTGAAGAAATCAGTACAAATGAATGATGATAATAATAATGGCAAAAAAGTAGTTTCAGAAATTCTATTAAAAATCCAAATATCTTTGGTGCACACCTTAAAAAACATTTTTCCCTTGTCCCATGCTGTTGGTGACTGCAATTTATATGTCAAATATAATAGTTAATTTAAATGTTAAGCCTATTTTTTTTGTATAGCTTGTTTGATATAGGTACTGTAACTTATAATTGTTACTATAGTTTTATTTTTAATAATTATACACTGAATTCATCATTTCCACCATTTTGAGAACAGCCATGTTACCAAAACTTATTTAGTCTGCCAAAGGAAGAAGAAAACCAGGAAGTCACATGCCACACAGGACATTACATCATTACACCATTTGTTAACAGCATGGGTCCCCTCTTCTCTCTTTTACATTTTTTTTTTTTGTTTTCAAGCATGACTTACTGTGTCCATAATACCAATACAACTCTGTTACGTATATTAAAAGAATAAGTCATCTTCCTTCATTTATATAATTCTGTTTGTCCTTAACCTTAACACTCATGCTATAATCCACTACAGTATTGGTTTGCAACCCTGACTCTTGCAGCCTTCTTACACTAATTCGAGTCACAGGGTTGCCTTACAGTAATGGGGGACAATCCCCTCTGTTCTCTGAAAAAGAACAATAAATTTTTATAGTAAAATTAAATGTGTGTATAATGTACCCAAATATCTTTGTTTGACCAAATTGCTGCATGTTCTAGACCATCATTTTTTTTTTTTTCGTTTTCATGCATGGGCACCTGGTAAGCATTCAAAAAGTAGGAAATAATCTACACTGGTATCCTTTTAGGGCAAACTAACCAGCAATGACCATGAAATGTAATGATATAAATGGAATTTAACTACAGCATATACCATGCTGTACTGTAATAAGGTAAAAAATATATATATTTTTAGGATTTAGGTATAGGTGACAGGATTGTGCCAAACAGACCATGCAAACAATATACCAACTAAAAATGCAATTCTGGCATCTTAACTGGGATAATTAATTTTTTAATGCTTTACAACTTATTTTATTGAAAATATATTATATAAAATTACAAAAAATATTAAGAGTGTTGATACCTTAAGTGTCCTCCAATTCTGAAATGACCCACATTAAACTCAAATGAGGTAGTAGGTTCCCTAATGGTATGTTCAAAAATCACGTATTTATGCAAAGGATCCATCAAGAGTAACAGGTTTAATTTCACTTGTTTTTCATTCATTAATACCAACAAAACAGCCACTTTGTGTTCCCAGCCCCGTGTGCATAAATCGTAGAAACACACACTGACACTAAAATGACACCATTGGAAATTTTATCGTCTTCCTCTGTCGTACACAGAGCGCAGCTCTGTCGGTTGTGCGCCAGCTCAAACTTAGACAGGCCCCTTTTGAGAAAGTGAAGATGTAACAGAATTTTTGAGACCACTGGGCAAGCAAAGATCAGAAAAAAGTTTTTGAAGTAGGAGAGAAATATGGTTTATAGGAAAACATCACCTCTGCAGTAATACTGATACCAGGAGAGTTGGGAGAACCTTCACTAATGCTCTTGCAAAAAAAAAAAAAAAAAAAAAAAATCATTCCCATATGCCTGGGCTAGTTGGGCCTTTGTTGTTAAAGATTTGCTATTAAAGCAAATTTCAGTTATCAAATCCAGAGCACATCAACAAGGAAATTCCAAAAGGTTCTTATTTATTTTTAAGATACTCTAGCTTTGGGGTCAATACCGTAGAACAGCAAGTGTGGTTTGATCTTGGTTTGTGCCTTAAATTATCAGCAGGTATTATGTAGAATACGTGAATAACATCAAATATCACATTAACTTACAGTATATACACAGATATAAATAAAAGGTGTCACACTGTCTAAAAGGCCCCATATGTGTGTAAAAAACATGTGCATTAAGTTGCACATGATGGAGAACCACATTTTTACCTCTCTCCTGCTGGGTGCCACACATTTTCTACTGGTGTCACTTTGAACCCCTGTGAGCATTTTTCCAGGGGCTACAATGACTAACCACAAGCTGTTATTACTCTATGCAAACGTGGTGGCAAGGCAACAGAAAGGAACTAACGTCAGATTGTTCCCAAGTCAACAAAAAATTGTTAACTTTGCTTTAGGTTCCCAGTTCCATTGCTTGTAATTGCTCTCAGCTTGAGTAATATTCATGTTATGGAAAGCTCAAAACTCCCGCTGACAGAGTTAAATCCAGGAAGAATATGATTTCATGTGTTATAGTGAATCTTTTAAACGTAGTTCAAGGTGAAACAGGGACAGGAATAAACACGGTATGATGGTGAGGAGCGCAGAGCTGAATGCGGCAGCGCAAGGGTGACGCTTTGCTATTGATGCGACAGGAAGCCTTTTGAGATGTGCAGCTTGGGCCTCTGCGATGACGAAGCTTCCGCTTATGAAAATTGCGACGCAATGGAGCCAGAGGTTTTCGTTCGCTGTCGTCACCTGCTCAGCAGTGATTAGCCTCGGCCTGTCCATTCACTGTGTCACATGGTTGCACCCGAAGCACAGCCAGAGGCTTCAGTGTTCTCCTGCCCTACTAAAGTCCCCCGGACTCGGCTTCCGTACAGCCTGAATCGCTGGTCTCTGCATTATCACTCATGTTAAGTACAATGAAACGTGGGATGCAAACACAAGACTTGTTTTTGTATACTGCATCTGTTTCAATTTTTATTCTCATGTCAGTTTAGGTTAATGCTAGCCTTTTTTGTTTATTTTCACCAAACCACTGCTTACTTTTGTTTAGCTAAAGTGCCATTAATCCTGTTTGCTGGAGACAACCTGAGGAGAATTGAAGGTAAGCATATTATGCAGCACATTTTTCTTGTTTAATGTAACTATTGATTTCAAAACAAGCAATTTATTTGTCAAAAGCCCTTAAATTTGCTTGAATATCAGAGGTGTCAGTATCCAGTGTATATTTTATGATGCTACCCTTCATCTACATGTCTATGGTATTTGCATGCTAGTAGGGTTTATTAGTAGATAGATAGACAGACAGACAGACAGAAACATGGAGTTTAATGGAAATGGGATGTCAGAGGAAGACGTCTTTTTTCAGGTTGAAAGAAACAGAAATCAGTCTTTTTCAGTGAGGTTACTTAAGCAGTCAATGGTGGTTAAAGTTAATGCTGTTAATAAGCTTGTACTCAGATGCAAGAACGTCAGGCCACGGCCATGCAGCACATACTGGCAAGCTAAGCACTGTGGTAAATGACGGACTGCTGCCACAGCAGCACTGTAGCTCTGTAGGTAAAGACCCTCTAACTTCACTGGGAACGGGCGGGTGAGACGTTTGCATTTTATAGAAGGGTTCACAGCAACACTGAGCCACTTCAGCTAATTCATTAACTACTCTGACCCCGGGGCCTGGGTGTCAGCCAGTCAAATTGGCTGCCACGTTTCTTACATACACACCAAATGAGACCAAGCTTAAGTCTCACAGACATTGACAGTAAAGTAATTTCAGAGTAGGATTCCTTTTAGTAGCTATCACTTCAGTGCTCTGTAAGCATTTACATTGCATGAATTGGGGTGAAGAGTGGAGGCACTGACGTCTCTGGTTAGACTCGTGTCTTATTTGCCCTCGTAGCTCTGGGACTTCTTGCCCCCTCTAGTGGACAACTGCTGACACAACATCTATCACCAGCCACTGGCCCAGACAAAATTAATGCATACTTGTCAGCAGCTACAGAGGGTCCTCTCGTACAGTCTGTAAAGCTAGCAAGATAGTAGGTTTTTAGGGCAGTTTTTAGGTTAAGTTAGAATTTCAGGACAGGCCCCTTTCCACCGGCCCACACTGACTTAGGTGGAAAATGTGGTCAAATAGTAAAAGAATGTGACTGAATATGACCATGTGTACATGAAGATGGCAAATATAAGTGAGTGCAGAAAATAAGCCACAAAGAAAACATTTCCGTAAATGTCTGAAATGAAAATGCAGCATTGTTATCTTTTACTGTCTGAATAATTCGTTTTACAATGATATTGATAACTATATAGCAAATAATAATGATCACTAGGTCCTGACAGGACCATCGGAAATCATTCCACACATTTTATTCAATGGAAGGAAACGGTTTGTCTGAGTAAAGTCAGAGAACAACGTGCTAGCAGCTTTTGAACTGCGTTGACAAAACAAGCACTCACAGCAGTGTTACCAAAAATTTAAGTGTTATCATAAATATTGTTACAAAAATGTATCACTAAAACAAAACATGAGATCATAATAACACTAATACAACCTTCCAAGCTGACATGTGGGAAACAATAGAAAACAGCATCCAGTTTGTTCTCCTCCACACTGGCATTTTTCCAAGTTTCCAAGACTCATAAACTGTACAACATTAACTGCTGCTAGAGTCATCCATGTTGTTTATATTTTTAAACCTCTGTTAAATGCAGGCAACTATATTAAGAACATGGCTGTGAGTATGTGTGTATATATAGTTAATGTGTCTGAGTTTCCTTTCGTTACATTATACTTTTATTATTGCACAGATGAAGTGCATGATGGCATGTAAACGATCGTTTTTTTTTTTTTTTATTCTGTGTTGTTTATAGTTCTTAACTGGAATTTTTGAAACACATTCTTTGCAGCAAGTTATGTTGCACACAGCAGAAAAGCAGTCTTGTGAGACTTCAGCAGAAGACCTCTTCAGGTCTGCTCTGTATGTAGATAGCTCTTCCAGGGCAGAAGAAAGGTGTTATCAGAGCTCTCAAATAACATTCCATTATTTTGCACATTCTCCATTTTTTGTGCTGATGTTCTTTGCTCAGATAAGCTCTGAGCCACTTTGGTGCCAACCCCCCCCACAGAAGCTGTTGAGACTTTCATAGTCTGTCTAGCAGTACCTGGATGTCTGAATATATGATGAGTTTGAAGTCAGCTTGATTGCAAAAGCACGGAAGGTGAGAGTGTGTCACAGTCAGGGGAGAGTCACTCACTCAGGGCTTTCACACGAGCTGCGTCAGTGCCACGCTTTCTTCTGAAGACAGATTAATCTTCTCAAGACATGGAACAATGCAGAACACAGCTATTGTTTCTCATCTTGAAGTCTGTAGTGAGAAGGTTGCACAGTGTAGGATCTGCAGTAGCAGGGGTTTTGCTAATTAATTATGTTAAAGGAAAGTAGGACATAGTCAAGAACAAAAACTCTGTTACATTCAGGATTGCTCAGATGCATCCGCCTTTGTGAATTTAGGATTATGTAAAAAGTGTGGGATTTAGAAGATGGTGATTTTATAAAATACTGATTTTTTTATCATGGCGGTTCTTAGTAATTCAAGTCTATTGTTATTCTGCACATTAGGTCTTAAATCTGTGCTCTCGTAGCTGTAAAAAATATATTTGTATAATGTATTTTGAGATAAAATAATAATACACTTCCTGTTCTAGTCTTCAAGAAACCAGTGTTAATGCCTGAGGAAGGTCACCTTGGCGTGGGTAGCATCTTTATTTAACTTTATTTAAGGATGTTAGCATATCCACGCATATGGCACTTCCTTCATCACCGCTGGATGATTCTGAAGAGATGCAAATGTTTTATTATTCAAAGCAGAAAACACACGGAGCTGTATGTGTGACGCTTGGGGCAGCTGTGCTTTGTGTCTGAAATAACGCCCTAGTGCTGCTCTTACCTGACAAGCCAGTTGCATTTTCTGCTAAAACAGGAAAAAGTCTTAGCAAAACAGGCATAAGCACGATGGAGAGAATCACCGAAAATCAGTGCCAGTTATTGAGAAATGAGTGTTAATGCGGAGGCCTCGCCACGTTTACAAAACATTTACAAAGCATTTCACAGAACCACAGAATGGGTGCTGTTTTCCAAATGAAACACTTAAAGCTCCTACAGTGATAATGTTATCAGTGCTGACAATCTGGTAAGAGGGAAGGTGAAGCAGATTCTGTCCAGAAAAGTAAATAACGAAATGGAGTGAACGACAGCTGATCATTAATCATCACCACAAGCGCTGGAGAAATAAAATCTCCCGAACTCGCGACAGTCAAACAATGCAGTTTTTAAGCAGAGCAAACTCCAGCCGTTTACATCATATAAAAGCCACCCTCTGAGCTGATATTTCATGTAGGCAGGATTCAATTAAACCAGATTTTAAAAAATGCAGATTAGAGTCACATTCATTTATAATAGCTCTTTTTATCTGTTAGAGATATTTTTTATAATTTTATTTTTTCTTGCATGTAGCGTTTGTGCAGGGATGTTGTCCAGAGATGAATTTACTGAGGTTTAAGGGAAAATAGAGACAACAGGAGGACAGGAGGACTGTCATGGTCTCATCAAGGTTATGACAGTCAATACGTACAAACAATAAGTAGCTGTTTAATCAGGGGACGTACAAAAGTATTTGCTCTATCTTGGTTTTGCTTTCTAGTAAATCTGAATGCAGCATTCTTCCTCTGTGTCCTTCAGATCACTGTCGTGTGTTCACGGTTTTGGGCTACCGTTATCTAGTGAAGTTTGGTCATCCTGACTACTGATCAGGGTAATGACTTTTGATTTTCATTGCTTAATAGGGTTGTGTAGGTTGCAGCAAGTGAATCACTTTGCTCACATTTGCTGACTAACCCTCCCCCTCCCCACAAAAAAAACTATGTTCAGTAGTTATGATGTTCTCATAGCTCAACTGACAAGACATGGTAGTTGTTTATAAAGAAAGATGTTCAATGTCAGGGATGCTGGTCGAAACTTGCTAAGGATGGCTAACATCTGCAGAAGCTTGTCCACTATGAGGCCTTTTTTAATATGCATTTCACTTCTGAACAACTATTATTTAGAGTGCTGACCACTTTCTAGATGGAATCTATAAATTAAGTGCAGACATATTCAAAAACATAATGGCTGAAATCTATGGAAACAATGTCATTTGAATGGCACCCCTCAGACAGTGAGAGACTCACTGAATTAGCCTGCAGCCGGTTGATGCTTTGACTATAGGTGGACCAGCATATTCTGCTGACTACATCTTTCTTATTTTATAGCATAGAGTTCATTAAAGGTGACTTGCACACCCAGCAAAATCCACACGCTTGGTGTTATTTAACGCACTCATACTGAATGTAAAATTTCCATTTGAACAAGTTTAAACACGTCCTTTATTTCACATTTTCATGCAAGAAGTTTTTTTTTGTCCAATGCAACATATTTAAGCTGCAATTAAAATTAATTTAAAAAGTGACCGTTACTGTTTTTTGAATCACACCTAAGTCCTTAACATCTGCAATACACACTACTCTAGGCCAAACTTACAAAGAAAATAATAATAAGAAGAAGAAATACAAGTTCTGTTAACAATGAAACGTTCATTTGTCAGGTTGACTATAGTGCACAGTAGTGGATGAATGGACTTGGAATGGAAAGAGAATATAGGAAAAAAGGAACAGATGGGAAGGATGTGCAGAGGGTGGTGCAGCGATCTTGTGTTATTGGAGCTAAGAGGTCATCAGGGTGCTATTGGTAACAATAGCTTCTCTGCCCAGAGGTGCTTTATTGATGCAGCTTAATACCAGCAGTGTTTGGAAGGCTAGTGACTATCAGGTTAAATCGCATGTCGACACATACCTGGATGTTTCTGTCTGGAAGGGGCTGCTGGGGAGATGAGATAACGCCCCCCTCTGCCAGGATGCTAACTCCCCCGCAAGTGCATAGAATGTGTGTACGCCATGTGCTGCATCTACTGTGATGTTAAAAATCACACACGGGTTTTACCTGACCCTTTGTACACTGGTGGCTCAGTTTTATCTCGAATAGAAACTGGTGTTATGCACTGAATGAACCTGGAGTACTACATATGGCAGACCTGTGATCTTTTTTTATCCTTGATAAATGTTGTCAAGAAAATGTTCTTCCCTTACAGTCGTACAGTGCAATGAAACTCTGCAATTGTCTGGGTTTTCAGTCACACACATGCTGGAATATCCAAGAGGTTTTGGACTCAAAATTGTGCATATGTCAGAGCTTTGAAAAGCAACTGTAACAATTTTGAAAGCAATTACAGAAAAAAACTGCTTCTAAATTTAAGTCACCATGATCAACCTGTTCATCCAGGCTGTCGACTCGGCTTCACTGGTCATAGCATTGCATTCATTTTGTTTCCTGCTGTCCTTCTCCATGTAGGTCCCACTTGTTTTCTTATCTCATTCTCCCATTTTAATGCAGGCCTTCCCAGTGGTGTTTTTGACTCACGCAGATACCACTTTGTAACTGCACGGGTCCATCGATCATTGGTGAACCAGGCCATGTGTCCAGCCCATCTGAATTTGTTCTGCCGATACTCTACAAACACGTCCTTCGCTCTGGTTCTTTTCCTGATCTCTTCATTCTTTGTGTAGTCTCTTAACGAGATTCCCAATATCGACCTTTCCATGGCCCTCTGTGTCTGTTCTTTCCTCTACATTACAGGTCTCGCTTACCTACAGCATCACAGGCAAAACCACTCTGTTGAAAAGGCCAGCATGAGTGGCTATGTCCAGGTTAGCCTGTCCTAAATTTATCCTCCTCGGGATCTCCTTCTCCATGGTATGTCCCATTCACTTCTTGTCTGAGATACAAGTAGTTGTCCACCTCCTCTATTTTGTTGCCTCCAGTCATAATTAGACTGGGAGCCATGCCTTCTGATTGCATGTACTTTGTTTTTTCATGGCTGATCTTCAGGCCAACTGCTGAACCTCTGGTACCAGCTCACTCAGCATGGTGTATAATTGCTCAGTTCTTTCTGCAATGAGCATAATGTTGTCTGCAAATCGGAGGTGGGTGAGCAGCTTGCCATTGATCCATAGACCACTGTCCTAGTCAGTGTCTCTCACAACCATCTCGAGACACGAATGAAAAGTTTCGTAGAGGTGGTGTCTTCTTGTTTGACACCCTTCTTGACCACGACATGCAATGAATTTAAGTAAAATCCTATACATTTTTTATAGCTGTGTGTCATTTGAGCTACAAAAACTTTATTACTGGTAATCATCTTCTTATGGTACTGGTTAGCCAAAGCTAACACGTTTCAGAACCTGACTTGCAGAAAGCTCATCTGTGGTATTCTCTTTCTAACATTTCCATACTGTGATGACCCCCTTAATGCAGGCCAAAGTAACAACATACTGCTCTGCAAAGGTTTATCACACTTTGGTGTGTAAAGTGGGATTTGATAATGAGTCAAATTATGTTCCATCAACCTTCATCATATATATTTCTCAACTGCTTTGGCTTGTAAAATACGTCAACTATGACATACAGGGCAACAATTTGCTAGATTATGTGCGATGTTCTTTGTGTTTTGAATTAAATGTTGTTTGTCCTTCATCCTTTTCCATAATTTCCTTTTTTTCTAAAGACAGATTTATGAAGGACAGCTGTTCTGGATTTTATGAACTGTTATAAACAAAAAGCCACCGTTTATTGTAATGTGTACACAGCACTACAAAATTCTTGTGTGCTTCTTCTTGTGTACTACAGGTTAAACAGATGGCAGGTTCTTAACAACACTGTGAGCTTTGCTGTAC
>JABJVR010002913.1:0-16630 GCA_025773905.1 Chitala chitala | reverse complement strand
TGTCCCCTGCCCTGCGCCCTATGTGCTCTGGGATGGGCTCCAGGTTTCCCCGTGACCCTCACCAGGAATAAGCAGTTGAGATAATGGATGGATGTGATTTATAGATATGTATTAAGTTGTAGTATATGATTTTTAAAACCAACAGTACTTTTTTCTGTATTGCTAATGAAATATTTTACAAGAAACTCAATTGTGAGAAATCTGAATTTAAAATATTGAAAATGGTCTTTTTATTTTTTTTTTTATTTGTAGTGGCTTTTTTTCATATTTTTTGTGTCGTTAACTGTGAAGGATTTCTCATTATTGTTTATGCCAAATCAGAAATAAATTGAAGCTATATCATCAGAACACCTTGCTTTCCTGTTTACATCTATGATAAAATCCAACAAAATATATATACTTTAAAAACATACACATACACAAATATTCAAGACATGTGGTATGCTGGACTCCATGTGGTCTCATAGAACTGGGCTCAACTTAAAACTGGCCTCATGAACAGCCCTTGTCATAAACCACATAAACCATGCCAAATCGTTTTATACAATCTCACTGTCCTCTTTTCCATCGCTTGAGACCCCGAGATATACTTGAACTCCTCTTGACGCAGTCTCTCTCCCCTGACCTGACTCAACTGAGAGAAAACTTTGGCCTCCAGATCTCATCTCAGCTGCTTCACACTCGGCAACAAATCACCGAAATGTGCAATGGAGGGCTTCGGTCAGATGTGGCCATGAGAACAACATCATGTGCTGTGATATCCTGTCAATGAAAATCAAAAACAGGAGTGGTGAAACAAAGTAGCCTTAGTCAAGTCTGTTGTTCACATTTAATAACCTTTACTTAATGCCATTATACAATAACACAGCTCACAGTGTTCATACATGGATTAGTTAGCATGCAGCGGTGCTCCAGGCCCCTTGTATTTCTGCCTAAGGTCATGACTTCCCCAACTCCACAAGGCACATACAGACAGGATTATCACACTCCCATGCTACCTCACACAGCTGAGCAAGGAAGAACAGCTGGTCTACCTTTCCATGGCCAGGACAGAACCTGCATTGTTCTTTTTGAATCAGAAGTTCTACAGCTGAGCGGTCTCCTCTTAAACACCCTTGCATAGGCCTTGTACGGGAGGCTGAGAAGTGTGATCCCTCTGTAATTAGAACACAACCTCTGGTCCCTTATTTAAATATAGCGACCATCACCCCAGTTTGCCAGTCCAAGGGTACTTTACCTGCTTTCCTGGAACACTGAAGAGCCTTTATGTCCTGCAGCCTTGGCACTACAGAGGCCACAACCCACTGTAGCATCTTCAACAACAGTGATGCAGCCTGGTCCAACGGAGGTTGCACCTTACCTTCCTAAGACACCCAATGGTTTGTCAAAAGTTTTGCGACTGAGTCATTTATTGATCCCGCTGTGGGATCAATAAAGTTGATGTAATCTAATCTAATCTAATACAGGGAGCAACTAAGGGCTGTGGACCAGGAACTCCCAGTGTGCCTCTGACTCATCCCTGTCAGAATAAAGTGGCTGTGTGCGTGTGTACAGAGAGCGACTGAGGGTTGTGGACCAGGAAGTCTGAATATGTCACTCATTTATCCCTGCCAGAATAGAGGCTGTGTGTGCATTGTCCCAGGCTCAGGTTTCCCATTGTTGGTAAGTAATATTTACTCACTTTCCCACTCCCAATAAGCAGTTATGGGTGTGTGTGTGTGTGTGTGTGTGTGTGTGTGTGTGTGTGTGTGGAGGGGTTTTGCCATTGTATTTTATTGTCAATGTCTAAATTGTAAATAAATTTATGATATCAAAAGAACTTGCATTCTTTCTTACAAAAATGATGCACAACACAAACTTTGTAAAATGTAAAAATACAGCTGTGGATAATTGAGGAACTCATGATGCTATGATTCATCCTGAGGGATTTGAGAGGCGTAGTATCTCTGTGTGCAGTCTAAGCACAACAGCTGGCATATCACTGTGTGTAGTCTAAGCACAATAGCTGGCGTATCACTGTGTGTAGTCTAAGCACAATAGCTGGCGTATCACTGTGTGTAGTCTAAGCACAATAGCTGGCGTATCACTGTGTGTAGTCTAAGCACAACAGTTGGTGTATCACTGTGTGCAGTCTAAGCACAACAGTTAGCGTATCACTGTGTGTAGTCTAAGCACAACAGCTGGCGTATAACTGTGTGTAGTCTAAGCACAACAGCTGGCGTATCACTGTGTGTAGTCTAAGCACAATAGCTGGCGTATCACTGTGTGTAGTCTAAGCACAACAGTTGGAGTATCACTGTGTGCAGTCTAAGCACAACAGTTAGCGTATCACTGCGTGCAGTCTAAGCACAACAGCTGGCGCATCACTGTGTGTAGTCTAAGCACAACAGTTGGCGTATCACTGTGTGTAGTCTAAGCACAACAGTTGGCTATCTCTTGCTGCCCTTAATCTCTAGCAGTACAATTGTCTGTAGGCACTTCCAGAGATGTAGTGGTGTGCATACACAGTTATACACCACTGGACACAGGTCAACGATTGTTTTTGGCCTGACGTTGTCAATGATTACTATGTGAAAGATGCTAGTAATCCCTTGATTAAATTGTGATAATTTTAGATTTAAAATGTCTGTGAGAATATGGAGTGGGTTGTAACAAACACACACCCGTGACAGTGCCATGTTATTACCTACCATATTAGGAACCCATGTAGCTTACACATACACCGTAGGCAAACAGACAAGTACATTAAGCACAAATAAACAAAAACACATATACACATAGAACAGCACTAGCACACACAATACACACAATTTTCACTTATTATTAGTTTACTTATTTGCAACTGGCGTCACTTATTAGCACACATGGCTTCACTTACCATTGCTACGCGGATGACACCCAATTGTTCCTATCCTACCCATCCTCTGTTACAGATGTTTCTACCAAAGTTGCCACTTGTCTTGCAGATATTTTGAGATGGATGGATGATCATCACCTGCAGCTGAACCTCTCCAAAACTGAGCTGCTGATTATCCCAGCCAAGAACTCCATTCCCCGTGAGATGACCCTGAAACTCGGCACTTCATCTATTACCTCTACAACATCGGCAAAGAACCTCGGACTGGTGATGGACAGCAACCTGTCATTCTCTGACCACATCGTCACAGTCTGCAGGGCCTGCAGGTTTGCCGTCTACAACATCAGGAAGATCAGACCATGCCTTATAGAACATTCTACCCAGCTTCTGGTCCAAGCTCTGGTTATTTCAAGATTGGACTACTGCAATTCACTCCTGGCCGGTCTCCCAGCCTCTGCTACGTATCCTCTCCAGAGAATCCAGAATGCAGCAGCACGTCTCATCTTCAACGTTCCCAAACGGACACAAGTCACCCCCTACTCGTCTCACTACATTGGCTTCTGGTCCAGGCACGCATCAAATACAAGACCCTGATGCTGACCTACAAGGCCATCAATGGGACTGCTCCAGTATACCTGAGGTCCCGAATCAAGAACTATGTCCCCTCCCGTTCTCTGCAGTCTGCCAGTGGGAAGAGACTGGTTTCACCTATCCTAAAATCTGGTAAACCTAGGCTCTTCTCCTCTGGTGGAACAAACTTCCGCTTGCTTTGAGGACTTCATCAACCCTATTCACATTCCACAAGCAACTGAAGACACATCTCTCCAGGGAGCACTTTTGTACTTAAACATGAACTCTTGCCGTGATGTTACTCATTATGTTGTAACTCTGAAGTTGGCCACTTGATTTATAGTTTGTATCTAGTTGTAATTTTCTGTTGCTTATGCTCTACTTGTGTGACAATTGCCAGATTTAATCAGGTGTACTGTGATATTAGGACAGCACTTATTGTCAGTAGATTCTCTAATACTGATTGACCTCGTTTGTGACATGCACATGTACTATTACCCTTGTAAATCGCTTTGGACAAAGGCGTCTGCTAAATAAATAAAATGTAAAATGTAAATGTAACTGGCAGTATGCCAGGGTGCCTTAAGGTGCGTTGGGTATTACCAGCTCTGCACAGTGCTATAATGTTATTTTTTATAAAACGAAATAACAGAGCCTTTATATACATGAGAGCTTTGAATATCAATATATACTTGTACGATATATGTTATTTTCATACTTCTTCCACTAACTGGCTCACATTCAGAATACGTTAATTTCCCCCAGCAAAGTAGACATTGCTTGTGAAGTTTTTTGCCCTTTTAATTAATGAAAAACAAGTACAGATAAAAACAAGACCAGTAAAGTTTAAATGTATAAAAATATACATAGCATGAAGGTCTATAGGTTTTGTATATGCAATTAACATCACGAAGGAAACTTGGTCATGGGTCACGTCACGGTTCGGAACAGGAAATGACGTAACAGCTATGGATTGGGCTTCAGGAAGTAACACACCGGATTGTAATAGGAGTATTTCGAGAAAACTACTTTAGACTTTCTGTAGTCGTTTACAAACGCAGGTATCTGGAAAATCCAAACTCTTAAATAATTTTTCACTGTAGTTCGGTTTGGCATTCGTATTATACATTTTATTGCTCTTAAAGTTTCAAACGGTAGGATGTGTGTGTGTGTAGTGAGAAAACTAGACGTATCTTACTGTATTAACACGGTCAGTTTGCAAATTGCCCTTACACTATGTGTTGGAAGCCCGAAATATCAGAAGTGAAAACGAGTAAGAAACGGCATATTTGCGTCAATTTGGTGAAACTTCTGTATTGGTACATGCTGGATAGCTAGTATTTAAATGCATCTTAACAGCTATATCGTCTTTTGATTTTTTTTCCTCATCGTTCATTAGTTACAAATAGGCTATAAACTTATCACAATGTCTATGATGAATACTCTTTTTAATATGTTGATCCCGGATGAGGAGGAATCAGGAAAAAAATATGAAATTCTGATCATGTGACCTGATGCATGTTGATGTTCGGTGTTACTATGTTGGACAGTAGAGCAGATGTCAAAGCAATTCATTTTAACGATTTTATTTTTGCAGGTGTAAAAACAAACAAAAAAACGGAGTATGGCTGCAGATTGGTTGGGCAGTTTGGTGTCCATCAATTGTGGACCTACCCTAGGTGTTTACCAAGGAGAGGTGTCATCAGTGGATCAGACGAGTCAGACTATCTCACTGAGGCATCCATTTCACAATGGCATTAAGTGTCCTGTTCCTGAGGTTACTTTCAGGTGATTTTTGTTTTGTTTTTATTTATTTTTGAAAAATCACCATCGGTAAAAACAGTATCAGCTTCACTCCAGATAAGGTAAATAAAAGTGCTTTTGTAAGTAAATGGAATGGAAGAAAGGGTTGAGAGGTTGAGAATTTGATAAGTGAGAGGAAGGTAATACTAACTACACAAAGCCATTGCAGTTATACTGCTTATAAAAAGGACTTTGTGTTTGTCCTCTGTTCAAACAACAGTGTTTTACAACTAAAAACCATGTGTGTATGCATGTGCTTGCATGTGCTATTGCCTGCAGCCCCCCCAATCATGTACTGCCCTGTGCACAATTGATCTGTTGGCAACATTGCAAAGTTTCAAACCGTTACTGCATACGGTAAAGCCCTTTTCATTCCTGCTTAAACCGAGTTGTGTCCCAGTAGGTAGTAAGGTAGCATAACATAATTTCTCTAGGGGAGGGCTTTGGGTAGACAATCCTAAACTGACCTCATGGTGTGTGCCCTGTGATGCATTTAATATCTTGCTTTGTGTACTTGGGGACAGGCTTCAGACTCCTTATGAGCTCGGTAAGCAACTCAGAATAGGGAATGTATGACCTTATTTTCTTTATTACTGCTTTTACATTGATGTGCTTTTGTGTGCAGTGCCATGGACATCAAAGACCTCAAGATCTTGGAGATCCGAAACGGCAGTGGCAGCAACAGTCAGGGCGGAATGGCAGACTCCATCCCTTTGTCCTCAGGGAGCCACTCCCGGGCCAGCCGCGTTGGAAGCAGCGGGGTCCCAGTCACCAGCATACCTCGCAAGGGTGAGCTGAGATCACTGCAGGGTGTTGAGTGCCCCCGTGAGGCACTACTCAGCTTTGCTGGAGATGCAGTTCCTGTGAGGATGGGCTGTGAGGATGGGCTGTGAGGATGGGCTGTGAGGATGGGCTGTGAGGATGGGCTGTGAGGAGGCACTTGGTTATTTGAGTGAAGCTTTGTTGTTGTGGTCAGCAGCTCCTGTAACAAAGGTGAAACTTGTAGGTATTCATCAAGGTGTGCAGTGGTGGGCAGAAGAGACTATCAAGAAAAACCTTGAATGTTTCCGGGGATAGGCTAGGATATTGTCTGAAAAATTTTCTACACTTTTGCTCCTTTGTACACCTCAAGAAAGCAAGTAGTGCAAATGAAACAGCTGTTTCCTGTAGCTAGCAGACCCTGCAGGTGAGCGCTACGCTGTCAGTCATATTGTGACGTGAATAAGACGTATGTACAGTCTTTGGAAAAGGTGTGTTCCATTGTGCAAAAATCAGGGATTATTCCTGTGTGTAGTGTTTTTGTCTAGTGCAGGGATCTGCAATCATGGTCCTGAAGGACTGCAGTGGGTGCAGGTTTTCCTTCCTAACAATTAATTAGTTTTTATTTCACCACTGCCATAATTAAATATCAGTTATGTTGCATCCCTCTGTCTTAATTCAGGAAAAAAACAAGTTAAAAATGAGGCACTTGTGTAGATATATATTGCACATTATAATGTCACTGTAACTGCAGAAACAACAGAATTCAATACAACGTAAGTGCTAGTGACAATGAATGTCTAATCAGATGGTGACTTTAGTGATTAGTAACAGTAAAGGGATTAAAAGATCAAATATATACCATAACTGTGAAAAAATGTTAAACAGCATAGGTAAGTGACTGAGCGCTGCTGTGCCAGGCATGGTCCCATCTTCATTCAAAGCAAAGGGTGTTGCTGTGGTGACCTTAATCTCCCAAACTATTCGTAATCAAGACAAAGCCTCCCCCTTCAGAAACAGTTTATTTTTGTGTTTATTTGTCTGAATGTTTACAAACAAAGTTTTTCTGAATTTGGGACAAATGGCCAACATGCATACAAACAAAAAAGGAAAATTGGCATGTTATTTGCCCTGTTTATTGAAACATGTATTATTGAAGAAGCAATGGTAAATGGTATGAAAACAACAGTCTTTTGGGTAATAATGTTTCCTGTGTTCCCTCTCACATGTTTTTGTGACTGCTGTTTTCAAGCCTTTACCATGTTTGTCTATGCTCCAGTGGGAGCCTTTGACGGGAGCCACCAGGTGGGGTTGTGCGACACTTTCTCAGGGCAGTACGTGTCTCTCCCAAGCAGGACAACACAGAAGAGTTTCACCTGTAAACAGACTGCATGTCAGATGCATGCTGGGAAAGAAGGGGCGGGGGAAATGCTATGAATGATTTATGAGTTGTTCATATGCATCTTGGCACTAAGGATTTATTTAGCTGCTGCAAGGGAAAAAGTTGTTTGGAGAGAATTCCTTGCCCTTAAGCTGGGATCAGCATTAGTTTTTTCTGACTCGTGTGTATTCATGCCGCTTGTCCTGCTCTCTCTCTCTGCGTCTCTCCTCTCTCAGGCTCTTCTGGTTGCAGGGGCCCTAACCAGGCCACGCCTAAGAAGAATGGGCTGAAGTCAGCTGGCGGGGGCCCCCCCAAAAACAAGGACGACGAGTGCTTTGGCGATGGCATGGACGATGGTCTGGGCACAGACTTTGACTTTGAGGCAAACTTGGCACTGTTTGACAAGGCAGCCATCTTCTCACAGATTGACACTTCGGAGCGTCGCAGCAACGGGTCCCGATCCCGTGGGACACCTGGAGAGCGGACCCCGTCACGCTACCGCCACGACGAGAACATCCTGGAGGGCAAGCCTATTGTGTATCGCCAGATCACCGTGCCACAGCATGGAGGAACAGAGTACTGCACAGGTCCTGCTTCCTTCAGTACATTTGTACTTAACAGCACAGAGTGACACAAAAGCAAGGACAGTTTTACCCATATTTATATGTTTTTTTAATGTATCATCCATCTATCCATTCGCTTTACCCAGTTTAGTGTCTCTCACACACACACACACGCTGTGGACAATTTTCAAATGCCAGTCAACCTAAACTGCATGTCTTCGGACCATGGGAGAGAAAACCCACCAAGCACAGGGAGAACATGCAAACTGCACGCACACAGACCAGAGGCAGAAATTAAAACTTGGTTAAATTCTGCAAAAAGGTACAACAGCAATACCCCCACTAAACTTTAATACAGTAATACACATTTGTTTTTGTACTATTTAAGGAAAATGTTGCTATTCCCCTGGTATTAAGGTTGCTTTATAGAAATGATCTTTCCATTTACCTTATGTTGAATGTGGTGTGTGTGTGTGTGTGTGTGTGTGTGTGTGTGTGTTAAGGAGCATCACACAGGTGTTGCCCACCTCTCGGTGCTCGTTGAGGGCCTTGCCCTGTCCAAACCCAGCTCACTTTCCCACACATCCCCTATTATTGCCCTATATAAACATCTTTCCAAACAGACACAGCTGTCAGGAGACCGCCAGCTCTAAGTGTTAAATCAGTGTTTTGGATAATAACATTTATATAATGTAACTACTTGTTACTGAAGCCTTTGGGGAAGCCGTGCATATGTGCATGAAAAATGGGTTTTGTGGGGTGGGAGACCGTTGTTGCTAATTATTTGTCTAAGCATGATTTATATAGGCAGTTTTGAGGTTGAGAAGCATTTCTCGTGAGGTTCTTGCTTGTTTCTTGCCTTTGTGCCTCTACATGTCAGAAAATGGAGAGAAACACAGGCTGAGGCCTGTGTTGGCACGGTAATGTGAATATGAAGTTGCCCAAGTACCAGTTGTGGTCTCAGCGCCTGACCTGTGTGTTGTGCAATCCTCTCAGTGCTGTCTCTGGATTTGTTTGCACCAACCCCCTGCATTATTGCATTCACATACAACGCTTTTGCAGGTTGAACATTGTGAGTGTGTTCGGCACTTCTGAAAGCAGGGACAGGAGACTTTTTCATATGCATGGTTTCTGTAGTGGCGACTTTGGCATGCAAATAAGGCAGCTGCCACAAAGTGCAATATCCACCTCCCACCTACTCAGCCGTCAGCTCCTCCTCCTCATCAGCAAGGAATAGTTTGTTACTGTAGCAGTGAGGGTTTGACCAAACATCAGCCGAAACCTTAGGCTTTCCTCACACATGGTGTAAAAAAAAAAAAAAAAAAAAAAAAAATTTGAATTCTCACCGTTATAAAAAGTTTGTGGGTGGGGGGCGTGCAGTAAGTAGAGCTCATGTTGGGTCAGACGCGACAAGCTAACATGTCAAAGTTCTGGTTTAATTAGGTATGTTGGAGCATCTCACTGAGGCGATATCTCAGCAGATGTGGCTGCTGCAGTGTTAGTCATGTAGTTTGTAGGTTGAAGTATTCTTGAGTGAGTTTGTGCTGTCAACATTCTGGCAAACCCTACAGTGTACATAATAGCAAGGTCTTCCTAATATCTCTCCTCTTATGTACCACATGAACCTGTGCAGTCTACCTCTAACTATGGGCTGTTCTATTGTTGAGGCTGTACAGTCCTGTAACTGTGGGTATGTGTGTAGTTCATGTATTGTGTTGATTGATCATGTATTGATTGAGCCAGTGGATGTGATGGGATATACCTGGCATGGGTTTAACCATCATGGGGGTGAGTTCTGTATGCCATGTACTTGTGTCAAACTTGAATCTCTGGGTCTTAAGCCAGCATGGCTGGGCTGCAGTCGGATCAATCATGTAATCGTTGTAAAGCACTTTGTGAAAATCTGTGTAATCTCTAATGACAGATGTGGAGCTGTCCTTTTCATTTGAAAACACGTTAATGGGAAAATGCATTCATGTGATACCTTCTGTATAAATTAGTAAAGTTACAAACTAATGAAATGTATATCTGTCTCTCTCTTTTTCTGCTGATTGTTGCAGACTCAGGTCTGGTGGTCCCCAGCGTGACCTTTGACCTGCACAAGCGCCTGCTTTCCGCTGCAGAGCGCAGCGGCCTCTCTCTGGAGCGTCGGCTAGAGATGACGGGGGTGTGTGCTAGCCAGATGGCCCTGACGCTGCTGGGTGGACCCAATCGGTGAGCTGTCACGAGTGATTCTTACCAATGAGCACCATGCCGGTACGGTTGCATCCACATCCCATGTATTTTCATCGCTTCATGCTATGTATTTGACAGGAACATTTTTTTTTTTTTTAAAGGTTCTGGTTTGAACTTGTGTTTTATTGCTTTATGTACAACCTTCATATATGTGGTGACAAGGACCGAGAGACTTCTAGTTGTGTTTGAGCCATTGGAAAAACTTGCCAGTTTTAGTTTACATCAGCTGTACTAGTAAGGCGTGTTTTAAAAGGTTAGCGATTTGTGTAACTTGAGTAGGAAATGAAAAACCCAGCATCCGCAGTATATCCTGTCTTGCCAGTGTTTCACAGGGCAGTAGTAACAGAATTGCTTTCAACAGGGCCAGCATGATGAGGTACCTAAATGTGAAATGTAGCAAGAAGAGAGATGTCATGGACAGGACGGGCTGTCGTCCTAAACCACACGTAGCCCCATTCCTGCACTGTGGTAGTGATGTTAGTCTGAACCTTGTCATTTTCTCTTCTTAGGAGTAGGACGTCAGAGCTTTGCCCATAATAAGTACTTTTCTATGGCATGCATTGCAAATGTAGAAATTAAATTGCAAACTTGTGGTTGAATTCATTGTGATTGGAAAGAAAATATGCAAGTAATGGATCCACTCATTTATATATCATCATAAATGCCAACAAAAGAATTCTTGCAGAAGGGTAACTATTTGTTCCAGTTCTTACCTGCAGTTCACAGAATTTCCAAAGCAACTGATGGTATGTCATTTGCTAATAGCAAGTTTATACAGATTACTCCAGCAAAAAGTGCTATAAAAAATTGCAAGCACTGGATGATGCTTTCGAAAGAGGACACAAATTTGCGAAAAACGGCGATGACATGGGGAAAAAGTCAGGGGAAAAATAATAATAAATGAATGCAAGTAAATGAATTTATAGCAATGAATTACTGCCTGAACTCGGCTGTATAGAATGTAGGCTTTTACAGAAGGTTAACTGTTGTCTAGCATATCATGTCTAAACAAGGACTTCATTTACTCAAATTGGGATTGAGGGCAGTAGAACTCAGTGGGGACATTCCTGGCTATGTGTATTTATGATTTACCACAGACACTCTTTGTAGGGTACACCTCCATTCTTTGCAGGATGTTTATCATGTGCTTTTTTGGACATTATGGTAAATGCTGATTTCTCTCCCCCCCCCCCCATTCCTCTAGACTGACCCCCAAAAATGTGCACCAGCGTCCAACTGTGGCACTGCTGTGTGGCCCCCATGTGCAGGGAGCTCAGGGAATCAGCTGTGGTCGCCACCTGGCCAACCACGAGGTGGAGGTCATCCTTTTCCTCCCCAACTTTGTCAAGATGCTGGAGGCCATCACCAGTGAGTTGGGGCTCTTTGCCAGGACAGGAGGAAAGCAAGTGTCCAGTGTCAAAGGTATCCCTGTCACATCTCTGCTGTCTGCTCTGGTCTGTGCTGCTTGTTTGGAAACACTTCACCATGTTATGTGAGCTGATTGCTGAAAAGTAGGGAAGTTCTCTGCAGGTTCTTTTTATTATGGCACCACCTAGAGGTGCAAACATTTTGAACAGACCGTTAACATACAATGCATGTCAATGTAACGATTAAGAAACGCATTAATGTTATTTTTAGTCACCTGTATATCTATATGGTTGAACATGGGTGGTGTAATTGACAAGTGGTTAAGTGAACAGCAAAAATAATTGAACGTGAGAGAATTGGAGACTTGCATGCACAGGCATTATAGAATTTGCACTTTATATACTACAGAAACTACCAAAGCACAGTTTTGTATTTTGTTCTAATTTCTAATGTATTGCATGTTATCTGTCCCTTGTATTTTTATTGCATGGCTGCTTTCAAAGAGCAGGATTTAATAGAATCGCAACTGTTATGGTATGTGAGAACTGACTGTTTGTTTGCTAACAGAACTTAAAACCCATGTCTCTTTCCATTAGACTTACCTGAGAGCCCAGTGGACTTGGTAATAAATTGCCTTGACTGTCATGAAAATACCTTTCTTCGAGACCAGCCCTGGTACCGTGCTGCTGCAGACTGGGCCAATCAGAATCGAGCCCCGGTTCTCACCATCGATCCGCCCATGAGTGGGCAGGAGCAGGCTGTAGAGGCCAAATGGTCGCTCTCCCTGGGGCTGCCTCTGCCGCTGGCTGAAGGGGCAGGAAGAGTTTACCTGTGTGACATCGGCCTGCCCCGCCACATTTTCCAGGAAGTGGGCATCGATTACCACTCTCCTTTTGGCTGCAAGTTCGTAATTCCCCTGCACTCTGCATAGCAGAACTGCTTAGAGGACTGGACTGCTGTCTTAGTCATGCTCTCTTTTCTCATGCTGCTCTTACTGCCCTCCTGTGCTCTCTGATTGTGCTTGCTCAACATGGGAAGAATAGAACGTGCTGAATAGAACACATGTTGTGCAGAGTTTTGTCATCTAATCTGTTGTCAAAGCCGAGTTTTCAGAAGTTGTACACTTCAAGGATCAGTGCTCAGGGCTTCACTTGGGTCAGGGAGGAGGGGATCCTGTTTGGGCACTTCATTTACAGTGTCTCATTTGAGTGCCGTTGGGAGCAGAAACACATCCCTGGGAATTATTATTTTTAGGGGACACTGAATTCTGAGCCTGAAAATGCATGTTGCATTTATTTGATTGGGCCCATTGTGCATTTTTCTGAGGGGATTTGTAAGCTGGCATTGTATTTATGTTTTGGCTTCTGTTGAAGCTCTACCTTTTCATTATGTAGTACCCAGTAACCAAATTAAGAGGGTACTGGCCCTGATTTGGTCTTGGACTAATAACAAGTCAGTTGTGGGAAGGTGGTGTCCAGATTGTGTTTTCTCTGCATAGATTGCAGCCTCCCCCACCCCCTTTCTAGGAGGGTTGGAAACCATTAGAAACCTGGGATTTTGACATTATAATTATTGATTTCTAATTTTTACTTTGTACTGTGTCAGTTTGTAATTTGCATTCTTGGTGCAAAGTTGTATTGGCATGCCCAGACTGCAGGCAGAGGCTGCCATGTTGTGAACTCGTGCCAAACCGGTGTGCTTCTTACACCATTATTTTCTAAAATGCAGGTAGTTCACTGAGTTTAACCCCCCCCCCCCACCAATCATTATGGTGACCATAAGACAACGTAAGGCCTATTTTCACAGAGTAAGTAATTGTTTCAGAACATTTCCTGTCATACTCCAATTACAGGATGTTTATAATGGTGTGAAATAATTAATGCTGTTATATTTTTGGCTTTCCCCCCCTCCTTAAATACCACAGTATAATATGAAAGATGAACTATTGTTTACTCAGGGAAATGGTTTTTATTTTCCCCCACATGCCTTTTTTTTCCAAAAATGTGTATCATGTTTACTGTTCAAAATACTTTTTATTGTCGCATTTTGTGTACTTGTCACATTTTGTTATATTGCTCTGTCTGGATAAATTACCATTGGTCTGCATGAGACTTATTGGTTCAGATCAACAGTGCAGTCAATTCCAGGTGGATTTTCATGACATTGGTCCACCTGAACTTCACTCATCTTTGTTTGCCCTTTTGGTTTGGTTTGTTTGACTTTCTGCTGAGGTGGGAAGAGGGCCTTTGTTCTGCATTTCATATTTGCTGTCATTTCACAAAGATCTAATGTAATGGGGTAATATGAAAAGCTATGCCAATGGTTTCCCTATGAGAAAGTTCAAAATGTGCTGTTACATGGGAGGAAATGTTATGAGGCTGTAAATTACATTGGTTTACTTGTGAGGTTTGTGATTCTTGGTAAATGAGGTGAGGATGTGAAAGTTGCACTGCAGCTTGTCGGAGACGGAGAGAGGGGATGTGTTCCGGCAAGAAAGGGTGCAGCACTGACAATAAAGGGCAAGAAGAGTGAAAAGAGTTTATACACATTCTGGACTGAGATGTATATCTTGGTTTACAGAGAAAATTGATATTGGAACAGTTGGTAGTGTTCTGTCAGGGGCTTTATTTATGCAGAGGAAGATGGTTCGACTTAAACGTCAGAATTAAGTTGGACCAAGTGGTGTGTGTGTGTGTGTGTGTTTTATATGAGGTGTCCACAATAAGACCAGGGATCTCGCTCACTCTTGTCTCAAGACTGCAAGAGTGGGGGAGATTTCTGGTCTAATTGTGACCATGTTTCCAGCCTCACCTATAAGGTATGTACCAGCACACAGTGTTATATACTGTAAATGAACAATTTGTGTGAAAGCGTTGTTGTTACAGACTGTTGCATAGCTCGTACTGCAGATGTCACTTCCAAATAAACATGGTCTTCCATTGCAAAAGTGATCTTTGTCAAGTCTTCTGCGTCTTAGAACCATAGCTACTGTGGACACTTATAGCAAATTAATGGTTTTACATTAATCTCAGCTAACATCCACTGTAAATCGTATTAAATTTGACTAGAAGGTCCTTCACGTGTATGCTGAACTGTTACCGGTTGTGCATATTCAGCTGGCAGTCTCATGCTTGTGCAAGAACAGCTTCTTAACTGACCCATGTCTAAATTAGTCTTTTTTTTTTTTTTTTTGAAAATTCTGATACCATTACCACAGTCAACCTAATAAAACCATACACCAGAATCATCTTCTCCTCAATATTAGCATACTGGTTTATTCTATTCATCCATTACCCAACATCTTGTCCAGGATCAGAAACCTGATTATCCTAGCAGTCTATGCTGCTTAACAGCAACTAAATACCTCAAGAGGTGTCTTGTGTTCTTTGGAGGCGATTGGAACACCTGAATCCGATGATTTTGAGGGGTGCCCCAATACTTTTGGCAATATAGTGTAAACATACCAGAGGATGAGATGATGGAATGGACCAACTATAGAAAACGTAAGAACTGTCTCTGTATTATGATCAAATGTGAATATTGTAAAAAATTTAAACAAATATTACGTAAGAGTACATGTATTCTTTACTTATACATTTATTCATTTAGCGGATGCCTTTGTCCAAAGCGACTTACAATGAATAATAGTACACGTGTATGTCACAAACGAGGTCAAACAATAGGACATGCAATAGGATATAGATGTTAACGTACATGTTGGAGTGGACCAATCATGGCGAATGTAAGAACTTTGATTATAATCATACGATTTATGTCAGACATACAATACTTGTATTTTATGTAAACGTATTTCAAAGAACATTGTCTTACAAACATCGATTGAATACAGTGTCATTTTCAGTTAAGACTGACCATTTAAATATATTTTAAAACAAACACAAAAATCAGATGCATTCCAGTACATGTATGTTCAGTTTTTATATGATGCATGGAATTATGTACATTACATATATGTATACTGCATATGTCAGACAGTATACACACACTGTACAACTTATATTGCAGATGTAAAGGACATGGATGCTGATTCTACACAAGTGAATTGAAATGTGTTTTAACGCTGAAAAATAGTGAAAGAGCCATCCTGAAATTTACAAGAAGCTTGTGCCAGAGCCTTAGGGCTAAAACTGAGAAGGCATGGCCTGCCCTGCTTTAGAGCTTTATTTTAGATAAAACTAGAGGTCAGTAGAACAGAGTGACATTGTTGGAATGTTGGGCTTTAAAAGGGTGGATACATAGTGTGGGGCTAGTCCATTTAGTGATTTTTACTAATAAAAACCGTGGCTCCTTTGCTTGTTTTTGTTTACGGCCCAGTCTTGCCAAGCACAATAACGCGGCCGCGTTCACGCGTCGCAGCTCTGGCGGAACCGGCCAAAGTGGAGTGCACCAACGTTGCCTTTATGATCTCTATGACTACAGTGCTGTTACAGCCAATCGATAAAAACTAATTTGCATACATTACCCAGAAGTCTTTTCCATGCTTTTAAAAAGTACATATTTACTACAAAATGAATATACCAATATATTCATTATTATTATCACATTTCTTTTTCATAAAAATTTATTTTTTACCACTGAATATGTAACTACCATGATCGATAATGAATACCGAAAAAACGGTTATATATACGCGACGAAACCATCGTAATAACGGGCGGTACGGGCTGCCAGCATGACACCAGGGGTAGTCATGCCTTACCGGGTGTCACCGACGCTCCGAAACCCTGTACAGGTCCGAGGCCTCTGCTCCACGCAGGGGTCCCTCGTTGGGATGGCTCAAAGAAGCTGGTAGGAGACACCTGCGCACTGCGCCTGCTTCGTCTCCGGGTGGGTGTGCTGAGGGGCACACCGGCCTGCATAGAAGTAAGAGATGGCTCTGACCGAGGCATAGGCAGAGCAGTCCGTATGGCCCCTTTTTCGGTTTTTAATAAATAATAATAATAAACTTCTAACAAATGCAATGGCATCCAATTGTAAAAACATGCTAACAAGCACCTGTCCATAAACGGACCTTTTCCGCACTTCCGTGTTAATGGCAGGGGAGGTCGTCGTACTAGGGTGTAAAGGAACGAA
>JABJVR010002912.1:0-16634 GCA_025773905.1 Chitala chitala | reverse complement strand
GGGGGTTCAAAAATGTGCTCAGTTGAATTAAAGTTTAAGGGGGGGGGGGGGGTGGTGGTGTATAAAATTAAAACCACAAGTATTTTCACAACCCAGACTGCTTAAAAGGAGTTGACATGCAAGAACCTCTGAAGACCCCCATATCTCCAAGCTTTAAAAATTAAGATGGTGTTAACTTAAAGTTAACACCAAGTGACAGTACACGCTTCCATAAATCTACAACAGCACAACCAATAAGACAAGCTACGACTGCGCCCAAACGTCTCCGGCTGAGGAACAGCAGACCGAATGCTGTGACATGCTTGGGAATCTGACCTGATCTGGTCTCATCACCACATAAGCCTGCACAGCACTTTGAAGGTGTACGTGTTTGTTCATTTTGTACGTTTTTAGTTCACAATGGCTTTGATATTTTTGAAGTTCAAAGTAAAGGCGAGCCACAACACGAAAGAGAAACGGACACTTTCCATATGTCTACAACACCGAGGCCCCTCAGATGTGGCAGAAAAAGGATTAATGCACGTTAGCGAAAATTTGAACACTGTTAGAGACAAATGGGACAGATTCCAGTGTACAAATCAGAGAGTAAAATAGTGATCACACACACACACACACACACACACACACACACACACACTCTGCATTAAGGTTTAATAAAACCCCCACATAGAACCAGTGTTATCACACAAAACCAGACTTCAGGGTGTAGCCTCAGAAGAAAGCTAACAGGAGGAGCAGCGTTCTGAGAAAAGCAAGTAATAAAAGGAATGCACGAGTTCAACCTGGAACCATACCTGCTGCAGCTGGCTGCTTCTCATCTCAGAGCAGCAGACAAGTAGAGACAAAGCCTTTCACAGTAAACACGAGCAGGAGAAGGCTTCCAAATACAAGTACGAGTGTCAGCAAGAGGGCCTGTGGAATTAACTCACCAGGCTGAAAGCTGGCACTTTAAATGTATACATCCCTCATCTTTCCCACACAGAAGAGGGCTCCCAAATCCTGTTATTCAGAGTGGAAAACCAGCCCAAGCAAAATATGTACCTTTAGCACAAGTCCACCCAACTGATATTTTTGACCGCATATATAGAATACCACCCCTCAGAAAACTTTACAAAGTGCACAAATACCAAGACAATTGGCGTATGGATCTATCGCCATGTCAAATTTCTAGTCCCTTTACTTTGACAGCCACACGTCCACACTGGCAGAAGTGCCGTGACAGCCACCCCTGGCTGCTGAGCAATGACAGAGCGAGACCTCAGCAGGGACTGGTCCCCACAAAGCCTGGTAGGAGAAAGGGGCCAGGCCTGTCCCTGCCCTCAGATACGAGTAGCCAAATTATGCTGCTGATAATGAACAGAGGGGCTGTGTAAGAGGGTCCTGGGAGGGATGGGGGATTCTTCAAGGAGGATGGGTGGGACAGCCATGCTATCCAGAACCAGAGCTGACCAAAGAACAGCAGCCTGGGCCAGGATTTTGCGTAAGTCTTCCTGGCTCAGAACTTTCCAATTTATAAAAAAAAAAAAAAAAAAAAAAGCTCTGTTCACGAGTCAAACTTTCCTCTAGTCTCTACACCAAAACAAACAGCACCACCAGCCTTCCAATACTGACTCTGAACCAGCAAAGGATTACATACATTTTGCAAACTTAGAACAACCAGGGAGTGAGGAGGAAGGTCTAATGATCCCACAGTTAAAGCAAGCCAAAGGCTGCCTTGGAGAACCGCACCACTGCACTCATGACAGCAGCTTGTCTCCCTGCAGAAGCCAGAAAGTCCTGCAAGGGACCTCACTGTGCACCAACCTTTAAGCCCCCCCAATAACGTACTGCGATTCAGGTTAAAGGCCTATGAAACACAGCAGGATCCAAACTGCAGGCATGTCGAGAGCATAAACAAGTCCAAAAACGCGACCCCCCTTCCCCCTCCCAGCAGCCAACATGTTACCTAACCTCATTTACGTCTAACAGCTTTCAGGGCCCAAAGGCACTGGTTGTTCAAGTGCCTCTTCATTGAAAACATCTCCCCATCCACCCATTTAAAATATAGAAATATGGAATTCATTATGACTTCACCAGCTCCCCATCCATGTGATTTTGAGAATGACTTTTACAACCCATTTACAAGGGCATCTTTCCTCTACCCCAATCCTCCAGATATGCATGACACAACCTGTTCCAAATACTGCACAAGCATCCCTTCCTGAGATGAAACAGCTTAGCTATTGTCCACCTTTTCAGGACCGTCATCTGCTCCATGTAGTGCTATTAGTTCCAGGAAAGGACAAAAACGGTACAACTCTCCCCGTAGGGCTAAGTGACAAACCATGGGTGGGTTGGTGGGTGGACAGCCAGACTATACTTACCGCCAGGCTGGCTGCAGTGGGGAGACTGGTTTCCGCGGTTCCCTATAAGGGGCAGCTCTGCAGGAAGTCATTATACATTCACATCTCCGAAGAGGCTGGCTCCCCCCTCCGGTGTGACACGTGCCCTCGTCCCTCCCGCTGTCAGGCCAGGATCAGGCGAGCGCACGACTCGGGTTTCCGCTTGCGCTGCAAGAGAGAGAAAGCGCGTCAACACCGGCGCCACAGAAGGCTGAGCACACGCGTGCCCTCACAAAACACACCAGCGCCGTATGAGGTGACCTCAGTGTATGAAAAGAACATGCTGGGGGTGGGGGATTATGCAACACTTAACATAGAAGCAGATGTTGCGGAATGAGTAACGCTTAAACCCCTCCCTGCACACAAATGACATTAGATTCTGCCTTGTGTGTGGTCACAAACCAAGTCCACAGCAGTCGATTGCTGCAGTGCACTTAAGTGCCATCACAGGAACCTTTCACTGGTGCGGTAAATAGCATGTGGGCAGTGCTATTAACAGCACTGTCCACTTGTATTAATCAAGCACAATGTCAACACCTTAAGGGCTTGGAAAGAATATACATAAAATTAGAGGATAATAAATTAGGCACTTTTGCAAGTGCAAAAAATAAATAACCGCAACAGTCAACTTGGGACTTCTCTGCCAAAAGCTTATTACAGTGGCCCCTTTCTGCCAAAAGGTGGACACCGATTTTCGTTGCTGGACTGGACATGGAAAGCAGTAAGGTTTGACCAGTATGCATTATGCTGAGACCTCGCTGAGCACATTAGTTGTTTTTGCCTTCCAGAAACGAACACACAACCCGGCCCCCTACACATACCTTTTGTTTTATAAAACATTCATTTGAGTTGCATAAATGGGTGAAGAGGGATGCTTGGCAAATAAGGGGTACGTAGGGACAACACTTGGACAGCCCTGAACAAGTCAAACTTGGTCACAGAAATACATGAGTTATACATGAGAATGGATGCTTTCCACAAATGAATATTGCAAGTTTTTACTCAGTCCACTACATCTGCCAATCTAACATAATGCATTGTAAACACATTCCCTTATGGAAAGACGGCTTTTTCTAAACTGCCAAACATTGCATCATTGAGGAAAGAACATGTTAGCATTTCAGGAAGCTGCACATGCAAAGTCTACATCCCACATTACTTTGGTCCCTAAGAGCAGGGGGTGCTCCGAAAGAGAACAAAGTAGCAGAAATCAGTTGCTTCTGATGGGGCCCTGTCCTACATACTCATGTTTTGACTGACAAGTCCTTCCACAAAGTCTCGTCTAATCAAAATGCTCAGAGCCCCACGCTCCAGGACCGACAGCTCATGCAAGTGTCTCCTGCGGAGAACACACGGGCCTCAGCGGTACATACTGAACACACACGCAAAGCTGCACATTACGCCAAACAGGCAAGTCATCAGCATGTAAAATCCTAAACGCTGTGCTCCGTGTACAACAGCCGCTTCTCTGCCCAGTTATGTAACATGTAGCCCACTTTAATAAGAACAATATGCCGTCCTTAACCACGGGGCCTGTAATGTTTCAGCGCTCGATAAGGTCCAGTTCATTTCTCCACTTCCTTAAAGTGCCCCACCACTGCCACATCTGGGCAATATTTTGCAAAGATTATGCACAAATGCTCCTGCACTTATTTGCTCAGAGTCCCTGTTGCTGCAGGACACTCGGGATCACGTCCTCCGTGTCAGGGCTGCACGGTCTTCCTCCCGCACTCACGCTTCAAGTCACCATGTACAGCTGTCCTCTCACAGGGTACAGACAGTGTTTGGCTCAGAAACACCTTCGTGGGGGTATCCCATTCAAGTCTGAGGGCCCACAGACTCATTTTTCCATTTCAGATCAGCTTTAAAAGAAACCTCCCCCCAGTCTTGCTCTCCATAGGTTATTCTCTTCAATATACTTGTTTCCTTGACAGGAAGAGGAGCAGGTGGGGGGTGTGTTTACATACACAGAGGTGGCTGGGTACACTCAGGCATTCCTTGTGTGCACTCCACCCCCCGCAAACACAAAACTCATTCATTATGGAATCCAGACATGCCCTGACGTTCTTCTCAGAATCACCCATAATATGATACCCCTGCTCTCAAAACAAGCACACTGTAACAGGCCAACCGCTGAAGGCCAGGCTGCTCCTCAGTCCGATTGTCCAGCTGCACCCCAGACTGTTTAACTACCAGGGACAGAGTCATGGGTTAAAATCTCAATGGAAGCCTCAAGTAGTTCAAGGAGCCAGTGTCCTTCTCTGCTTAAACACACACACGAAGACAAAGAGAAAGTCAGTGTCAGCTGGCCAATTAGAAGCCAGGGCCCTCGCATGTCTATGTATGGCAGAGGTAAATCAATAGCCTCAGAATGACAGACTCCAGCCTCTTATCACACTGAGCTTTGCGGAAGTGTGAACAAACGCTACACATGTACATGTCAGGGGTGGGTGGGGGGGGGGTTACAGCAGCTCAGTCTCATGTATCTATACACCTTTGAAGGTCACAAGAGCCAGTTTTTGCTCCATAACAGCAGCTGCTACAGAAATAACTAGCCAGTCATTGCCCAGTGGTCTAATATGCATTGCAAAGTGTAAGGGAGGGGGGCTTCTCTGAGAGAGGAAAAAGGGAAGGGGGGGGGTACACCAGGTCCAACACTCCGTCCAGCAGTAGCCAAGAACAAGGAGCACTCTACAAGTTGCACAGAACCAGAAAACCAAGCAGGCAGTTTCAGCCAGCACTGGCAAAGCCTGAGGGAAAACACATCCAGATCTGAGCACTTCAGGAAAGGGAAACTTGTTCAGGACAATATTTGGGATTAAGGTGGTTCACAAGCGAAACCTTGGAGAAAACGTAATTTTCTTGAAGGGAGTGCCGAGGTATTTGATTACAGAAAGCACTGCACGCATGGACACCAAAGGTGCAGACTAGCCCAGCTAATCCAATCAAGCACAGGAATGTTGAGCGTAGCTGTCTGCCTTAACACAATCAAGCAGGCAAATGACAAAACCAAGCCAGCAACAGAAAGGTGATCCCACAAAACTTAATTGCTGTACAACTCAAACAACAAACCTAGGCTCCTGGCATCCAGAACACACACACACACACACACACACACACTCTAACTCAGATAAACGCTACAGCGGAAGAAAAACCAAACTGCCAACACCTAGAAAACTGCCTTCTGCCCACAATAACATCTAAACATGAAGATGGGGGGGGAGGAATTTTATAGTAAAGTAATAATAATAATCCAGCCTGATGCTGTAAACAGTTAGCTGGCTCATGTTACACATGAAGACGTCAAAGCCACTGACGCGTGGATCTGTCATTTTGACGAGAACACCAGCAGGACCTGACACCATCTCGGCCTCACATGAATTATGTGCATCTGACCACTTTATATCATTTTTAGCATGTTCATAGCTGTATAGGCAGACCTTAGAATTATATTAACAGTAGCATAATTCAAATAATTTAGCCCAGTTTGCATCCACATGTACAACTCGGCAAGTGGTTGGTTTTGTGCTTCCTGTTATAAAAAACAACCCTTCAGGAACTGTTAGGCTGGGCCAATGCTAACAATCTTTTTTTTTTTTTTTTTTTTTTTTTTTTTAAATCTGGCATTTGTGAATCAAAATTCCCAGCAATATTAACAATGAAGATGGGGCCTGTTGTGGTCACTGCCAATGAGAGCTTAGATGAGATGGCCAATCAAAAACAACTATGACTTTTTCTACTGGAAGACAAATACACGTCTTGGGTAAATAACATGAAAAATGCAGTTATTTGAGCAATTTCTTCTGAAGAATGATCCACTACAGTGGTGGAAAATAAATAGGTTCCAGCCAACAGGTAGGTGACATCGTGCTGGTGTTGCTTATCAGAACAAACTGTCCACTTCCATTCAGCAGGACAACAGCAGATCTATATTGCACAACCAGCTCTACAACACAGAGGTGGTTGCGCAGAGGGGCCACGTGTCCCCCTAGCCTTGTCAGTTTGGCTCCTTAGACGGCTGTGTCAATTGACCTTTATGAATTACTGGGAAGGGCACTCCGGTGCCACCCGAAACACAAGGCCAGCTGGTGCGACAGCTGACCGATGCTACAGGCTTCTCTGCAGGATTCCAGTGGCATTAAAATAGCCAACATCATAGAATGTCCTCCCCTCAGGTGCAGAACGGCCGCGACCTTGAAAAAGGACCAGCAAGATGATCACACAACTCTCCGCACACTGCCTATATCTGGCAGGCATGTTAAGTAGGTTCAGGCAGATTTTTCCATTCCAGCAGCAGACTGGAAAAGGCTTGGCAGTGGTGCACAGTTAACATTACCAGAGGACATTTAGGAAAACCCACAGCGCCATTAAGGACCTCTGGTCATCATGCACAAGTGCCTTGCTTCCACCTCACATGTGACCTAAGATACAGCACCATAAACACTCATAACTGCAAACCCACTTAAACAGATCTCACCTTAAAGAACCCCACCACCTCTTACAGTGTTTAACACTAATACTCGTGTGAATCTGCACTTATACAATTTCATGACATACCATTTGTGCAAATTAGCAAGATAATCAATAATCACAATTATGTAGGCCATACATCTGAACTTTAAATCAGCCACTTCTTTGTTCATGGATGAACAAGACAAACATTATACACAAAGCACATTCCTCTTACACACTGGTTGTGCTCTGATCAACTTTATATTTGACTCACAAATGCCAGGTCAGAGCGTTTTACTATACATCTCACAGGCAGCAAATGTCTCGGGAATCTCCAAATTAAATACAAAAGACATTAGGCAACTGTGCAATGTAAAACAAACGATATACAGATTCAACCTGGATATGAAGGCTGAGTAAGCTTTGCTCAAAAACATGATTAAGAATTTTTCAGTATTGAGAGAAAAAGAAAAAAAAAATTTATATATATAAAAAACTAAAATCAGAGTTGACACGCGGACTCAAGACTGGCCCACAATTGTCCGAATACATCAGGTATCAAGGAGCATTTAAATACTAAATCAGGGGTAAGGTCATTGTTTTTGTCTGATTAATGAAGATACTAAACAATAAGCCAACCACCTGAATTTCAGAAGACATTGATGAACTCATTCAAATTTATTTCCATTAAGGGTTTTGTATTCAAAGGCACAGGCAATTTACTTTTCCCTCCCACGTGCATTAGTAACCTTCAAACTGACTCTTAGGGCACTCAATGCAATTGGCAAGTGGGGGTAAACCAGATTCACATTCTGTTGCATACAAAAGCATAACACTTGTTTCTTCTGAGTTCCATAAAATGAAACCAGCAGAAGCCCTCTGTAACAGAACCAGTCAGATTCCTTTGGGGCGCAGCGTGAAAGGCAGGGAACATTTTCACAGGCAACACAACAAACTCCAATCAGTAATCTGCACACACCCACCAATACCACGTCACACCCACAACAATGTCCCATCCTGACCGATACAGAAGCCGCTTTCTTCCTCCTTCCTGATTGGACAACATGTGGATTCCACGCATCAGATGAGAAGTTCACACCTATGTGACAACTGCTCCTTAGTAGCTGAGGGTGAAAGGGTTGGCATTTTTCAGCCTGAAAAAGAACAAAGCCCAAAGCTACTGCCTCACCAGGGCAGGAATACCAAGGCCAGGTTAGTGTTCAACTTGTTTCTCCAAGTAAAAGAAGCTGAGAAATACACACTGGTGGGTGGGTGGGCACACTGGGAAAAAGTCCCTCTGTCATATTTCATCAAGCCAAAGCACCATTCTGCAAACAGTCACCTCATACAAAGTCTTTCTCAAATACCTTTTCAGCTTGTGCATCAATCTTCCTCCTATTTGTGCAGAAATGCAGAACCAAGAAACAGCCAAGAATCAAAGCACCCAGAAATAAATAAATCAGTTTGTCATTTTGCGAGGCCATTCTTTGACGCGATCGGTCTAATGGCTCCGATTCAACAGGAACAGTAAAACATCCACACAGGAACATGGGTGTATTACACCATGTCATGCAGGACACAGACACTTTGTATGGTACGCCACATAGAAACAAAGGCATTTATTTGCCTGTCAACCAGCAACAGGAACAACATTAAAGGTGCAGAAAAGTACAGAAACTGATCATTTTGCAATCCCAAAACCAGGACAGGGTCAAAAGCAGACTTTGTGAAGAAATATCTGATCCGATTGGGAAAGATTACATCATCTGTTTCACACACATGTACAGTGCAGAAAGTAGTCAGGCATTATATGCAACACACCAACAGATTTTTCCCCATGCAAACCTGCTTGCACCACCCCACTGTGTACATTAAGACTCTGGACCTTCTAGTACTATGTAGAATCCAAGGTCTGGGTCATACAAGTACAGAAAGCAACAGAATGACCTCATCCATACAGCTGAGGGGTAGGGGAATGTACAAGTGCCTGTTTCAGGTCTCCTAATTTAACATGAACCACCCAAGAACATCTGTGCCAAAATCTAACCCCCCCCCCCCCCTCACCACCACTCCAGGTTGCCACGGCAATGCCATCTACTCTCTGCCAATGGTGAGATCAGCACCTTAAGATCAGTAAATAGATGGCTAAAGGCCCATGAATCACAGACCTTTCACTAACTTTGCCTTCAGACATGACTCAGTTGGGGAAGGAAAAACACAACACACACACGCCACTGCTAAGAAGCCACCACAGACCCACATTTTGTCCTCCTGAAACAAATGACCAATGGAAACAAAGCACAAATGCATTCTGTAGGGCAACAGGCAATGCTCATTTCAAGCAAGACTGCTGAAATACAACACAATTACATTCTCTTACAGCCCATAGATCTGATGAGAGAAACAGTTCCTGCTCTAACCCAGACGCTGCTCCTATTCAACAATAAAAAGCCTACGAAAACAAAACTTTAAACGAGCGTTCCTCTCACGCCTTTTATTTTGGTCGCTCTTAACAAGGCTCCTGAAACAGTAAACTTGTTAAACATTGGCCAGGAGTTCAAAGTTTGGTGCAAATCCAGTTGTCAAAACGACGTTATGTGCAAAAGCCATTGAAAAGTCGCAGTAAGCAGATATTTACGACTGCTGAAAGCTGTCAAAAGGACGGGGTTAACCATAGACACGTAGAAACGGTTGGCGCACAGCATCGCAGGTAGGAAATCAGCTGGAAACAGGTTGACAGCCCTCGTCCTTCCGTAACTCAAAATCGTCCCTTGTTTTACCACTCCATCCCTACCATAAATAAGAAATTCATTTTGGCCTTAAAACAAGCATTTTATCAATAATAAAATTACCAAATGCATGCTCCACGATTGCGTTATTCTTTCGATAACGGCCGATTACATTTTTTTTAATGTATCGAAACAATCAGAAAACAAGTCACCTTTAAAAACAACTGGGTCCCTAGAAGCTTAAAAAAAAGTACCCCCCCCCCCCTTCTTCAAATACTCGTAACTTATCTTAGAGTATAACTGGGAGCCAGCGATGCGCGTGAAGCAGAAGTCACTGACATAGTTAAGATAATGTAAGGCAATTTTTTTTTTGGCAAATTAAATCACCCTGTGATTTCATCAGGATGTGTACACAGTCACTAAACAGTCACCAAACGTGACCTCACACACAATGTGTGTCGCAACACCTTGGGTAAGGTTCACAATACGGGGTGTCAATAACAACGAAGCCAACATCTGACATGCTTATCAATGTCCTAATGCAAATAAATACAAGTTATTTTTACCACATGCGCCAATTATCAAATTGCAGTCATGCACTCCGAATGACCCTCGATCCCAGTTTTTTTTCCTGCACGCCTCTTTAAAGGGGTTATGCGAGGTACAAAGCTCTAAAACAGATCTAGTACAAAAAAGTGGTGCATATCAATTCGTAACGTTCCCGACTGATGGAGCATTAGGTACACCCGAAATGCCAAGTCACAACCATCTCCTCACAGCCGCTGGTCCAACCACGGATATTGGCATCCAGTTCCTCCTACCCACGACTGGCATAAAAACTGCATTCTTACGCTTCTAATGCATTTCAATCGGCACGCCGACGCATAGCTCAAAGTATAAATTAAATTACAGTATGCTAGGTGAAATACACATGTAAACCAGGAAAAACAAAAGAAAAACAGCTATAGTCGTCCCCGAGCTCCTGACAGAAGCGCACAGCTCCCACTAACAGGTTTACGCCTAGCTAGCTAACGTAGGCTAACAGCCTACGTCGACCATTCAGACCTTGAAATTAAGCTAATAATGCGCTTTGCACCGTTGTAAATATTGTGTAAAACGTTTTCTGTACAGGTTATACGCATAAAACGGAAAACACTGGTGTATTACTACAAATGAGGAAACGTACCATATAAACCAGTGCTGACCTGCGCAAAAACACTCGCTTTCGATGTCACGAGCAGAAACCGTCCGCTCCAGCAAAACCGTCTTGCGGCCACCGATTAGCGAAACAGGATTCGTGTCATTGTTGTGTAGAGCTTCTGAAGAACACCAACTACGCGAATAGTTTCAGTTTTGTACTCTATGAGGCTCCTGCTCGATTCGCCGATCCTATAACACCCTCCTGCTCCCAAAATTGCGAAACAGGCGACGTACCTACACTTTATATAGCGCACGACGTTCTGACGTGCCTAGCCCCGAACGCGCACGTTAGCAAAGGAGCGCGCGCATATTGAATAAGGAACATTGTGTTCTTCATATAAAACATCATTTTTTTCCGAAACAGTACAAATAGATACATAATTAAACCTCAATGTAAAAATTGTTTATGTAAATTACTGTTTTGAATTCAACGTTCAACTGAATTGAGAAACATTCATAATACAAATTAGGGATGAGTTGTGGTGAACTCCTTAATTATTTAAATTTTAGTCCAACTACAAAGTACATTATGTTTAAACAGTTTTAGAAAAATTAAGGTATTGTATATGTAACACCAAGTACATGACAGTTATCACCAAAGGTCTGAGGGAACGTGATTGTTGTGATACAATATTATTAACATTTAACATAATTTTCATAATTTTAACAACAAAAATGCAAAGGCAATATATACGTTACCTTTTGTACAGTACGCATTTTACGACAAAATAACCGAATCGTTTTGTAACTAGTTTCCAGCACTTACATGTTTCATACAATGAAAACACGAGCATTTTAATAATTCACCTTTGCAGTCTTGAGTTTCTCTCAAGGATATCGTCTGCTCTTTCCACCATTAAAAATACATGCATGCCCCACCAAAGGATTCTCTACAGGGCGTCTACCACGCTGCTGTACTTTATTAAGCGATAGGGTGTCAGAAAAAAAGCAGTCCTCGGTACATGCGAAGGAATATGATCCCAAAGATTTATTCTCGTAGATTTGATCTCACTTTATTATTCTTCAGGTAATCATATGTTTCAGTAAACAATTTTTATGTCAACATTTCATAATAGGGTTAATTTTCCATGATCGTAAACCCATTCTGAACATTTGTCAATTTGTACAACTTTTTTTTTTGTTAATAACCTTTAAACGGCAGTGTACTTATCAAGGTCTTTGCCTTTCTTTGTTATGTGGGACATCGTTTGGTGCATCTACTGCACGTGCAACCATGGACAAAGAGATAGCGATCACAAGCGGATTGTCTCCATGTTAAGAGTTAAATGGCCTGAAACAGGCAGCATTTAGGTTTCTGTAGTGCTCAATGTATGTCACTCATGTTTCTACACGTCCCCTCCCCTCCCGTTTGCACAGCCACGATTAAACGCGAGCAGAGCTGTGCACACACGGGAGAGGAAAACATTCTTACAGCATTTCAGCTCAATCAAATCATGAACAACTTTGCTTTGACCATCAAGACATACTCCCCCAACAGGGCAATATAACACTTACCTCTCACTTAATTCCGTGCCCTTTGTAACATACAGTTAAGAAAGTCTAAACCTTTTAAGAGCTTTGAAAAAAAAACACCACATGTAGTTTCAAGAGAGTAATAAATGTAAATCAGAGAGATCGTAGAGCTCCGGGGGATACGTAACGTAACGTAAACGGTGAGATTACTGTTTGGAAACAACTGTATTGTTAACATACTCCACATTTTCAACAGGAGACGAACAATGCGTTAATCACATGAAATCATCTCTGTGCTAAGTTTTTGTTTATAATAAATTGTCGCAAATAA
This sequence comes from Chitala chitala, assembly GCA_025773905.1. Classification (NCBI taxonomy): domain Eukaryota; kingdom Metazoa; phylum Chordata; class Actinopteri; order Osteoglossiformes; family Notopteridae; genus Chitala; species Chitala chitala. Next base: position 4,068 of record JABJVR010002912.1, on the reverse strand, counting down.
ACCCCAATAAATAATGCGGCAGTAGTTTAGTCTTAAAGGATGTTTGTGAGGCTAGAAATACAACATAACGCATTGGGAATCCTGTATTGTGAAGTTGTGTTTATCAAGGCAACCTTCTCATTCAGCTGTAGTCTGACAATGATCTGCACAGGGTCATATTACGTCAACAAAGACTAAGAATACATTTGCATTAACATACAGACTGAAAAGGGTTGATCGTCGCAGATGTATCACGTGACAACAATACGCGTTTGTCATATATACATGACTAATTGAGCAAATTATAGTAGCCTCGTTGTTGCGGAATATTTTGTTTAACGTGAGTTTAAAGAGTCTCCCTGATACAACTTTAGTTCTTATCAGTAAACCTTTGGCATTCTTACGGGGCAGATGTCTTCTAAACTTGTTCAGTAAATTTACTCAATGTTTTGTAAATGAACAGAATTTTGAACAAAAAGAAATTTTAGTTTAATAGACACCACAATAACACTGACCTAATATTGCCACCTAGTGGCAGAATAAATGATAATAATGATACAAGTACCTAGACTTGGAAAGGTGCAAATTAAAGTGTTTATGCTGACATAACTGCATTTGATACTACTGTGATTGCCACAATAGCTTATTAATTCAATTCAATTCAATTTATTTTTATATAGTGCCTTTCGCAACAGCGTGCCTCAAAGCGCATTACACAGAAAATTGCAGAAATCAAAGAATTGATACAAATGAATGAAGCCAGACAACAACGGAGGAGAGGAACCAAAAACTCCACAGTGTGGAGAAAAAAAAAAACCTCTGGGGGCCCAAGTTTGACTGGCTGCCTAGCCCCCCTTGGCTTGTTATTACATGAAGGTATTGGATCTGGTATCATCAGCAGTTTCCACTACAAGCTTGCAATGGATTTTTAGCTGTTAAGGAATCATATATACTGAACACACATGGATAAAGATGTAAACAAATACATTAAAAAAATTAACAGAAAAATTTACATGTTATTGTGTTTGGTCTGGCAAGAAGAAAACTTGAACAGTCTGAAATTTGCCTTGAAGGTGCTTGGCTATTTTCCCAGATGACTTACACTCACACAGAATCTGAAGTTGCTAAAACGGGAAAGAAATAATGAAATAATAAAAGATGTGTATTATAGTAAACGCCCAGAAAGCCCACTCGACTTGAGGGCTATCCATTCTATCATTGTCACTATATGTTAACAATTTTTTAAATTGATGGTTTTACAGGTATACATACAGTTGTTAGGATGTTAGGTGTGTGAGAGTAACCACCAGACTGGCAGGTTTTCCACATCAGGCCAAAGGTTACTTACTCACAAACATGGATGTGAAGGATTTATATTTTGCTTGTAACTTATTCCTGTCCACTAATGAGGTCCCACACATGCGCTTTTCTTCGATGAACTCTCCCATGGACAGCAGAGTAGCTGCCTCATTAGGAGAACTGCTGGCTAATAATAATACTGTAAAAATACAGGTTTAAGTATAAAGTTTTAAACTTAATTTCCCCAAAAGCTTTACAGAAAGTCCCTATTGTCATGTAATGTTCATTGTTTAATGTGAATAAACTACAGCTAGAAAAATTATTCAATCTTAGTTGACATTCCTCTTAAAAGAGACTGCCTAACAAACGAACTCCACATACATAAACGTTTCATGTATTAAGCTAAGCATGTTGTACAAAAAATTTTTCGTTTTGACAATTTATGAGGACAATTTACACTGCCCAAATTTAACTTTTTTCTTGTTTATTTATTCTCAGGTATTTAAAAGGGCAGAACTTCCATCTTTAATCCAAACTGTTCTGCTGTTTCACTGGCAACCTCTGTTCGGGCAACACAGAATGATGAAACTGAAAATGCCATGTTGCAGGCGTACGGGTGAGGACAATGTCTCTTGTCGGGAGTGTTTTTACAGCATTCCTCTCTCCAAGCCTTCTACTTTTTTATTTCTCTCTTACAGCCCTTTTTTCAGTCAAACCTGAGAAACCAGGTAACTGCTCCCTTAGAGCTGCTGTTTTTTTTTTTCACTCTATTCTTCACACCACCAAAACAGCCTGGAGTGATGTTTGCTTTGTTAGAACTTAGTGAGGTTTTCCATGAAAAGCTCCAGTTCACAATGCAGTGTTAACCCTCCTCCCCCAATGTTAAAACCTCTGTGGACCTCACCCAAAGCAGTACTACAGGAATAGGCAGCAATATTAATTGAATATGCAGTTAATGCTTGTGTGCTAAATTTAACTCATCTGATTGTTTTTAGTGAATTTGTTTGCTACTTTGTGTTCAACTGAAGGTAATTAGCTGTTTGCCCTTTACTATGGTACGATGTTAAATGGCTTTGGTAACAGTTTTGTGTAAAATCATAAAACTATCACAGAGTCAAATTTAAGCTTTTGTCAAATACATTTTGCCTGGTGGCATTTTGTGTATTTTGTAGCCAAGAGCAAGATTCCATAAAAGGGTTTTCCACACTTCAACTATAATTTCAAACTCCAAACTTCTATTTTAACAAAGCAAATTCAAAAACTGAACCAAATTTAAGAAAAAAAATGTAAGAGATTTTGGTAATTAAAGTATAAGGTATACTGCGGTGGGTGGGCGCCCTGCCCTGGGTATCCCCTGCCCTGTGCCCTGTGACTCCTGGGCTGGGCTCCAGGCTTCCTGCGACCCTTAACAGGATTAAGCGGTATGGAAGATGAATGAATGTAGAAGGTATAACACCTACTCTCAGGGAACCAACTGAAAATGGCTGCGTTTGCCTTTGTGATCCTGAACATTATGCAAAGAATGAGAGCCTGACCTTTGGGGAGAGGCTTTTGTTAAAGCCTAGGTGTAGCAATACATTAAAATTTTAGGCAAATAATCTCTGAAGTCTGTCAATCTTAAGGGCAAATCAATACATTTTTACCAATATAAAACTTAGTGTTCAGTTACAACCACTGAAAACTAATATTTTTCTGTACATGTCCTAAATTTATACAATACATAACACAGTACCTTGAGCATCTCACATCTGTAATAAATATTATTGCTTTAAGATTCTAGTATGGCATAATTATTTTTGTCAATTAAAATACATTTTTATGTTGATTAAGATTCTGTCAACCAGGTGGATCTAAATCCACCAGCTGTCCACTAGACCCCATTCCAATCCAACTGCTTACAGATTCACTACAAATTTTAGCGGGACCTTTAGTGAACCCACTGAACACTTCCCTGGCTTTGGGTGTTATACCTGTCTCATTTAAATTTGCAGTCATTAGGCCACTGCTTAAAAAAATCTAATCTGGATACAGAACAAATTAGTAATTATAGACCTATTTCAAATGTCCATTTTCTCTTCAGGTTTCTGGAAAAAATAGTTGCAATACCGCTGCAAGCTCACTTGGAAGCCAACAGTTTATTGGATAAGTTTCAGTCTGGCTTCCGACAAGGACACAGCAGCGAAACAGCGCTGACTAGAGCTGTAAATGATATCATGATGTCATCAGATGCAGGGAATATGACATCACACATTTGGTTAGATCTTAGTGCTGTGTTTGATACTGTTAATAATTCTATTTTGGTAAACCAGCTTCAAACCATCATGGGCCTTTATCTGAACTGTTCTTAGGTGTTTTACTTCTTATCTCACAAACTGTTATTATGTTCAAATGTCAAAGAATAATGCGCCCTTGTCCATGTCATCACTTAGATATGGAGCACCACAGGGATGGGTACACAGATGCTGGGCCCAGTACTTTTTTCCCTTTACTTGTTACCTCTAGGTAATATTATACATAAGTATAAAATCAACTATCATATGTATGCTGATGATACTCAGTTAAACATTACTGTTATAACCATATGTCAATGCATCAGATAATCCATCCATCCATTATCTTAACTGCTTATTCCTAGTGAGGGTCATGGGGAAGTCTGGAGCCCATCCCAGAGCACATAGGACGCAGGGCAGGGGCGCCAACCCACCACAGGGCACACACACACACACAGCAGGCAATTTGGACACACCAATCAACCTAACCTGCATGTCTTTGGACTGTGGGAGGAAACTG